>RJWJ010003155.1:35186-90251 GCA_004363605.1 Indri indri | reverse complement strand
ATTGGACAGCTAAAAATATATATATAGAAAAAAATCAGCCGGGCATGGTGGCACATGCCTGTGGTCCCAGCTGCTCGGGAGGCTGAGACAGTGGGATTGCTCGAGCCCAGGAGTTTGAGGTTGCTGTGAGCTGGGCTGACGCCACGGCACTCACCCCAGGCAAGAGAGTGAGACTCTGTCTCAAAAAAAAAAAAAAAAAGAAAAAAAAAAAAAAGAATTATATCCTCCTGGGAGTTTTTCCTTATCCATTCCCTACGCACCTGCCCACCCAGGTCATGTTAGCTGTCTCTTTCTTTTGGTTCTATGGTATCTTGCACAGTCTCATGTCTTAGACACGAGCTCCTCATATGGAAACTGTAGAATACTTATATTTACACTCCCTCTCTAGCTCCCAGTACTGGGAACTATGTCAGGAAGTATGTTTTTATTCTTCTCTGTAGCTCTACCATATAACATAGTCCTTACCACAGAGTAGCCAAACAATAAATGTTTGTCAAATTGAGTTATTGAATTAGAAAAAGCTCCTTTGTCTAGGCCAAGAAATAAAAGCAGAATGGCTGAAAAAGCAGAATGGGCTAATAAGAAAGCCCAATAACTTATCCACAGTAATAGTGCAGGAACTGAGAACTTAGTTAATTCATACTTAAAATTCATGTCTCCATGACTCTACAAAAATTTTCCGAGCAGCCAATTTTGTCTGTTCAGCCTGACATCTGGTGCTGCGATTCTCCAGTTTTAAAGGTACTCTGGCCAGCCCTGTTCCTTTTAAGGAAAAGAGTAGGCTACATTTTTCCTTTAGCCCCTCTTTTGTCATCTGAATTCAGATCCACACTCTGGCGGACCAAGCTTGAGGCTCATTCTTGCAGAGATCCCTTGGGCTTCTGAGCTTAGAGTCCAGGATCCAAATCTCAGCCCTACCACTTGCCACTTTTGTGATCTCAGGCAAGCTCTTCACTTCTCTGAGCCCCAGTTTTCTAATTGGTAAAATGTGAGGATAATAACTCCCTCACACAGTTGTACTGTTTAATGAAAAATATTTGTGAAAGTACCCAGCACAATGCTTTATACACAGTAAGGGCAAAATAAATAGGAATTTCTCTTCCTTTCTGTGTCTGGGGCAGTGGAGAGGAGAAGGGAAGAAATAGGGCGATGGCAAAGGACAAGAGCCCTAACAATGACAGCAGCCCTGAAAACCAAAAGCGGCAACAACCTAGTTATTATGTGCCACCACTTTAAAATCTGGTAGCACAGGTTGTGGTCACCACAAGCCACGCTGTAGCTGCTGCCAGAGATTCCTTGATCAGAGCATGGAAGGGACTTTCAAACCCTGCCAGTTTGAAATTGGGGCACAGTAGACAGAGAGGCACCATTGGATGACAAGGAAAAACATTTCTGCCTACACCAAGTGAAGAAAATTGACAGATTCAACAACTGCTGTCACAGAGAGTTCTGGGAGTGCACACAGGTATCTGACTGCAAACTCCTCTAAATATCAACCCCAGCACCAACAAAGGAGAAAGAAGGGAAGGTTTTCATAATCACTCGGGAAATCTCAAAGAGTATTCATTGGAATTTCAAATACATATCCCTTCTGAGGTCCTTAAAGGAAGCCAAAGGAGACCAGCTACTCTCTTCAGGGATTTAAAAGCCCAGATCGTACTGGGCATGAAGATCTATACTTTCTAGCTACTCTAGAAAGAATGCTCTTAAAAGTAGCTTCTGATGTACTCTGAACAGACTACTCAGCAGTCAGGGATTGAAGTGTGGCAGGGATGGGTCTAGAATTCCAAGACAAGATGAGCTTGTTAGCCAAATTTTTCTGATTGAAAGTGTTACTGATCACTGCCCAATATATCAGGTGAAAAAAGTGGCTAAAAATCACAGCTCTTCTACAACCAATGTCTGCTGTCCCCATGAAAGAACATTTTTAAAAAGTTGAATTGATTACCCAATTTATTTTTAAAGGCAAGTGACTCAAGACTTAATACCTATTTTCCCCATAGTTGATGAAATTTTATCATTTTGAATGCCTTCAGAGAGATTGTTGAAGTAGGGCTTCAATTTTCTTTCTGTGTCAAAGATACTCTGAGTATTTTTAAAAATATTTTGAAATAAAAGTGGCAAGAACATAGGTTATCTTCCACAAATTATATTTAATGGAGTTTTGAAGGAGTTAATTGAAAAATCCTGTATATGAAGATTAAATCAAGATGTCAGACTGCAGGAAAGTTACCTCTACCAAATATTATGAAATGACAGAAAAGATTAAGAGGGTGGGGGAGATTAATTGGTAACAGGACTGGGGACAAAAACATGCCAGAGATGGAATCAAACCTTGGAAAAACAAACTAGAACAACTGTACCATAAATACTCATCGGCTCCAGACTGCTGGGGAGGTAGAACAAATTTCAGGGAAGCTCCAAGCTCAGAGAGAGCAGATTAAGTGAATCCTGGGGTAATGAGCAGAGTGATTAATTGAGACACTGCATTTGGAGCAGCTGGACTGCTAGTCCCTTTCCCTTCTCCTGCTTGTAATTGTGCACAGATTAAAGTAGGGCACCTGTGGATCCTAGGAGGCAAAGAACAGAACGGTAGCAATGGACCCCAGGAGGCACAGGGAGGCTCCTCACTCTGAAAATAAACACTCTGCTCGGCAGTATTCTCTTCCCCTCCCCTATTATCACTGTCAACCCACATTAAGCAGAAGTAGAGCACTAATAGGGATTCTCATTGATAATGCACAAGAATAATCAAACACAGGAATAATATAAGTTTATAGAGGCATCAAACTCAGTAAATAGAAATAACAGTACCTAAGAAAGTTGATAAAGATAAGTACAAATTCGTTTTATAAATTTTATCTTGTAATTTTAAGAATAATATGATTATTGTGAGTAACATATATATCCCTGTATTACAAATATAACAATTATCCTCAAAGAGGTTCAGGATATTACAACCACAAAAATGAAGCAAAGAATGATCTTACATGATTTTTGAAATAAAAAACTCAGCAGGTGTATATCACCAATAGAATCTCTTTGAAAGGATAACTATAGGATATACTTCAACAAAATAAATAGTCCAAGAAAGATGAAGAGGGAGGGTTCCAGAATCAGTGGAGAGGAAACTGGTTCACTTGTAGCTAAGTGTGGCATATGTTTAAAACTAATAACATAAAATTAAAATCTAGAGTAGAAGTTGACAAACATTTTCCACAAAAGGTCAGATAATAAATATTTTCAGCTTGTGGTCCATGCAATCGCTGTTGCAACTACTCAGCTCTGCTGTTGTATTGTGAAAGCAGCCATGTATTATATGTAAATGATGAGCATGACTGTGTTCCAATAAAACTTTATGTACAAAAGGAGGGAGCAGGCCAACCTCTGTTATAGATGATTACAACATAAAGATGTCAGGGACAAGGCATGATGGAGAGTAGAAGGGAAGTTCTAAAAACATAATAAACACAAACACACGCACATACGTAACCAGATGGTATGAAAAAAGTCAAATCGTCAATAATTACAATATAAGACAAATGGATAAAATTTCTTTAATAAAGAAAGAATCTCAAATTTGGTAAAACAACAACAAATCTAGTCATAGTTATTTAGAAAAAATACATCTAAAAAAATAAAAAATGAAAAAGATACAAAGATATACCAGGCAAGTACTAATAAAAGATTACAAATGTGGTAACATTAATGTTAGACAAAACAGAATTTAAGGTGAAACAGATATGACAAGATAAAGAATATTCACATTGATGAAAAATACAAATCTATAGGAAGCTCTACTAATAGTGAACCCTTATAAATCTAACAATATAATGGCAAAAGTTATATATATGATATAACTTATAAAATAAACACTGATAGAAATATAAGTAGGAATGAAAAATACACAGCCATTTTGTAAGACTTTAAAATATGTCAGAAATTGACAGATCAAGTAGAAAAATAAGGGTAGAGATCATTTGAATAACAAAGAAGCTTGATTGAATAAAGGACTTTGTACACAATAAACAGTGAATGCATAATCTCTCCAAACACACATGAAACATTAACTAGCTGCTAAAACACAAAGAAACTGTTAAATTCTCAGATGAGAAATCATTCAGGTCGCTTCTTTGATCACACTGCAATAAAATTTGGAATTAATAAATAGGCAAAATGTTTATAAACTTGGATATAAAGATAACTCCTTTAAATAACTTTAATAAAAAGAAACTTGAAAGAATTATGAATTATTTACAAATGATAAACCTAAAAATTAATTACTGTACAACAAACATTGTACTAAGTGATCTACGTGGATTTTCTTTTTATTTTCACAATAATCTTGAGATGTTGATGCCATTATCATCTCGTTTCACAGATAAGGAACTGAATCACAAAGCTCTGTTAAATAACTTATCCAAGGGCACACAGTCCATATACCACACAGTTGGGATTTGAACCTAGATAGTGTGATAGAATGACAATGAAAACAATACAAATAAAAATCTACATATACTTAGAGAAAATGTATAACCAGAAATGCATATATTATAAAATAAGAAAAGATTGGACAGAAATGAATCATATATAAAGCTCAAGAAGCTGGTGGAAGAAAATTAAAAAATATATAAGCAAAATGGAAGGAAGTGTATTGCTAAAGAAAAAACAGAAATGAATAACATAATGGGGGTGGCAGAATAAATTTCAATAAAACAAAAAGCTAATTCCTTGACAAGAGCTAAAAATGTCAAAAGTTTGGAATGTCTGACCAAGGTAAAAAAAAAAGAGAGAGAGAGTTATAAGTATTAGAAATGAGAAGGGGACGTAATCATAAGTATGAAGTAGATTCTAAAAAGTCCAAGATGATACTAATCTTAAGCTAATACATTTTTAAAATCTAGATTAAAATGATTTCTAAAAATTAGAAATCACCAAAATTGATAAAATTGATCCAAAAGGAGATACCAACTTTAAAAGAACATGCAACAAAACACACTTAAGATATTGAAAAGATCATCAAAACTTTATCTCTTATAAAAGGTCACTGTCTTAGTTGATTAGGGCTGCTATAACAAAATAACCTTAGACTGGGTAATTAATAAATATTATAACAAAAATTTTATTGCTCACAGTTCCAGAGGCTGTGAAGTCCAAGATCAAGACACCAGCAGATTCAGTGTCTTCTGAGGGCTCACTCTCTGCTTCATAGATGGCACCTTCTAACTGCAACTTCACATGGTGGAAGGGGTGAATGAGCTTCCTCCAACCTCTTTTACAGTTTAAGGGCACCAGTAACATCACCGAGGGTTCTGACCTCATGTCTTAATCACCTCTCTAAAGGGCTCACCTCATACTATTGTATTGGAAATTAGATGCCAACATGTGAATTGTGAGGGGACACAAACATTCAGAAAATAGCAGTCACCAAACACAGACGGTTCTACAAGTAAGGAACAAATGATCTCTATGCTATTTTTTTTTTTTTCTAAACAGGATCTTGCTCTGTCACCCAGGCTAGAGTGCAGTGGCATCATCATGGCTCACTGCAACCTCAAACTCCTGGGCTCAAGCAATCCTCCTGCCTCAGCCTCCCAAGTAGCTGGGACTACAGACACGTGCCACCACACCTGGCTAATTTTTCTATTTTTTGTAGAGACGGTGTCTTGCTCTTGCTCAGGTTGAACTCCTGGCCTCAAGCAATCTTCCTGCGTTGACCTACCAAAGTGTTAGGATTACAGGCATGAGCCACCGTGCCCGGCCTCTATGCTATATTAATTAACCCAAAGTATGGGGAAAATAGAAAGCTTTCTTATCCATTTACATTGCTGCTGACATGGCCTGGATAGTAAAACTACACAAGAAAAGTGTACATTCATTTATGAACAGAGAGGTGGAAATCTAAAGATTAGCAAAATGAATTCAGAAATATATTTTAAATACATACCATAACTAGGATTTATCCCAGGTGTGCAAGGCTGATTCAAAGTTCAGAATATATTAATGTAAGTAACTATATTCAAATTAAAGAAAAATGTTATAATTACCTTAAGAGATATAAAAAAGCATTTAATACAATTTGATACCTATTTTTAATTGGAAAGAATACCACTTTAGTAAACCAGTAGAAAGAAACCTCTTCATTTTCATGAATGATATCTGCATGCACAAGCATCACAGCTAATGATGAAGTGTTAGAAGCTTTCCCACTAAAGTTTTTCAGTGTTATTTTCAGAGTCCTAGTTAATGCCATGTGATAAGAAAAAAAGTTAAAGGTAGCAAATCAGGACAAAATATTTTCAACATCTATTTTAAAATATAATGTATTTTATTGTACATAATAAACCAAAATAATAAAAAATAGGCAACCTAATAGAAACATGGGCAAAAGATATTAAACAGTCACTTCAATGAGAAGAAATATAAATGACCAATAGAAATACAACTTAAAGTAACAGTGAGTTGCATTTGTTTACATTTAGTACTGGCAAAACTTTAAAATATTGGTAATATCCAATCTGGGAAATCAGATATGTTTATGTACAGTTGGTCAAAATGTAATTTGCAAGGCTTTCTTAGAAAGCAGTTTGGCAGAATTTACCTAAATTTTTCCTCTGCAGTTTTCTTTTACTCAGCAATTTCGTCTCCACAATTTTAGCCTAGAGAAATTAATTGTTTGTAATATGAAACAAAATACTTATTTGTGTGCACAAAGAAAATTCAAGAATGTTTATTGCAGTATTGTTTCAAATATTGGAAAATTAGGAATAATCCAAATGTCCACTAGCAGGGAAATGACTGAATTAATTATGTTATGTTTATACTATGGAACATTATGCAGCTTTATAAAAATGAGGTTGACCTGCATTAGACATAGAAAGAACTGTGAGATGTATTTTTAGGGTAAAAAATAAGATTACAAAATTACTGTAAAGTGTGAATGTGTATATATTTTTAGTGTTATACATGTGCATTATGTAAGCATATAAATGAATAAAAAATAATTTGGAATTAAGCTTACTTAATAGTATTCTCTAGGGAAAGCAGCAGGAATGGAGCAGGAAATGAAGGCAAGATTAATATTTTACTCTTAATATTTCAGTGTTCTTCAGATCATTCAGTGAAAATGTGTTCATGTAAACTTCTTTGACTTTTAAAACTTTTTCTTGAATTTTAACATACAGACACTGCACAAATTGTTAGTTAGTCCAATGAATTTTTACGTAGATATTATTCATGTAACCGCTACCCAGATCAAGATAGAGAATATTTCTGCTCCCCAGAATGCTCCACTGTGCTCCTCCATTGTACCCACTACCAGAAAGAATCACTATTTTTACTTTAATCACAATAGCTTTCAATGTCTGCCCATGAAATTTGTAGAAACAGAATCATACATGTTGTTCTAGTTATGTGTCTGGCTTTTTGTTTAGTGTCACATCTGCTGTATTCATCTATGTCATACGTTCTTTTTTGTTGCTATGTAGTATTCCATTGTATGAATGTACCACAATTTATTTATCCATTTTGCTGTTGATGGACATCTGAGTAATTTCCATTTTGAGGTTATTGTGAAGAAAAATGCTATGAACAGCTTATGCAGTCCTTTTGTATGACATATTCATGTGTTTCTCTTATATCCCTAGTATCGAAACTTCTAGGTCATAGGGGAAGCTTTAGTAAACCCCAGTGATTTAAAGTGATTGTACCAATTTACGTTCTTATTAGTAATGAATGAATTTTCTAGTTCTAGTTGTTCCATATCTTGGCTATCACTTCATATTGTCAGTCTTTTTTCATTTTAGCCATTCTGCTGGGCATGTACTGATATTTCATTATAGTTTATCCTTATTTACATTTCCCTGTTAACATATGGAACATCTTTTCATGTGCTTATGTTCATACCAACCATTGTCTTTTGTAAGACACCTGCTCAATGTTTTTGTTCATTCTGTTTATTGATTTGTTTGTCTTTTCCTTATTGATTTGTAGGCATTCTTTAGAAATTGTGGATATGAGTTATTTGTTGGATATATATGCAATATATATGATATGTGTATACATACATACATAGATATATACACCTATATATAGAAAATATTTTCTATTAAATTATGTTCTCTACTAAATTATTGATGTTTTATTCTCTTAATGGTGACTTTCAATAAACAGAATTTCAGAACTTTAATTTGTCAATCTTTTCTTTTATGATTTATGTTTTCTGGGGTCTCATTCAAGAAATCATAACCTACCCAATGTCATGAAATTATTCTTCTATGTTATCTTCTAAAACAGGGGTCAGAAAATTATAGCCATGTGGCCTGCCACCTATTTTTGTAAATAAATTTTTATCAGAACACAGCCATTCTTATTCATTTATGTATTGTCTAGGGCTGTTTTTACACTGTAACAGTAGAGTTAAGTAGTTGCAACAGAGAACCAACCTATGGCTCACAAAGCTGAAAATATTTACTGTTTAGCTCTTTACAAAAAAATACCAACTTCTCTTATAGAATATTACTGTTTTCCTTTGACATTTAGGTCTATAATTGCGTTGGAATTAATTTTTGTGAATGGCATAAAATAGAGTTGAGGTCTGTTTGTTCCATATGAATTATCCAATTGTTCCAGTACCATTTATTGAAAAAAAATCTATTACCAGAAAGTTGCAGTGGCACCTTTTTTGTACACTGGATTACTATATATGTGTGAGCCTATTTCTGGACTCTCACTTCTGTTCCACCATGGTCTACCATTGCACTAATACCATACTGCCTTAAATATTGTAGCTGTATGGTGAGTCTTGATATTTGATATGGTAAATCTTCCAACAATTTCTTCTTCTTGATTTCTTGGCTATTATTGGTCATTTACATTTCCATATAAATTATTACAGAATTCCCTAGTAAATTTCCACACACACAAAAAAACCCTGCTGGAATCTTGATAGGGATTGCATTGCATCAATAAATTGAATTTTGAAAGAATTGACTTCTTTTTAATACTGAGTCTCCAAATCCATGAACATGGAAATATCTATCCATTTATTTAGATCTTATTTAATTTTTCCCTGAAACGTTTTATAGTTTTCAATTTAGTGATCTTGCATGTCCTTCATCAGATTTATTGCTAGGTATTTGAGGTTTTCCAATGCTATTGTTAATAGTATTGTTTTTAAATGTTTATTTACCAATTGTTTTTGCAAATACATGTAAATACTATGAATTTTTATATATTAGTTTTTTATTCGGTGACCTAAATTCATTTATTAATTCTAATTGTATATGTATTCTTTTCTATATCTACAACCATATCATCTGAAAAGACAGTTTTAATTCCTTCTTTCCAATATTTATACCTCATAATTCTTCTTTCTTGCCTTGTTCCACTAACTAGGACCTGTATTGCAACAATTAATACAAGTACTGAAGATAAATATACTTGAATTGTTTCTGAACTCAGGGAGAAAGTATTTAACATTTCACCATTAAATATGTTAGCAGTGGGCTTTTTGTATATAAACTTTATCATATTAAAGTTGTCTTGTATTTCAAATTTGCTGAGAGTTTTCATCATGAACTAGTGGTTAATTTTATTGGAGGTCTTTTTGCATCTGTTGAGGTGACCATATGGTTTTTAATTTTATTATGTTAATGACTACATTATATTAATTTTCAAAATTTAAACCAATTTTAATTCCTGGAATAAACTATTTTGGTCATGATATTTTATTCTTTTTATATATTTTCTGTATTTGATGATCTAATACTTTGTTCTAATTTTTGCACCTATGTTCATAAGAATGATTGGACTGTAATTTTCTCTTCTTGTGATATCCTTGTCATATTTTTTTTTTTTTTTTTGAGACAGAGTCTTGCTCTGTTGCCCGGGCTAGAGTGCTGTGGCATCAGCCTAGCTCACAGCAACCTCACACTCCTGGGCTCAAGCGATCCTTCTGCCTCAGCCTCCCAAGTAGCTGGGACTACAGGTATGTGCCACCATGCCTGGATAATTTTATATATATATATTTTTAGTTGTCCAGATCATTTCTTTCTATTTTTTTTAGTAGAGATGGGGTCTCGCTCTTGCTCAGGCTGGTCTCAAACTCCTGACTTTGAGCAATCCACCCGCCTCAGCCTCCCAGAATGCTAGGATTACAGGCGTGAGCCACCGCGCCCGGCCCTTGTCATATTTTTGTATCAGAGATGTGCTGGGGTTATAAAATGAGTTAGGAGGAAGTGTTTTCTCTCTATTCCTTAAAAGAGGTTTTGTAAGATTGGAATTATTTCTTTCTAAATGTTTATGAGAATTTACCAGTAAAGACATCCAGGTTTTCTTCAGAGGTAAGCTTTAAATTATAGATTGAACATCTTTAACAACGATTCAGATTTTCTTATTTTTCTTGTATAAATTTAGAGAACTTGAGGCTGGCCATGGGTGGCTCACACTTGTAATCCTAGCACTTTGGGAGGCCTAGGAGGGAGGATCATTTAAGGTCAGGAGTTCAAAACCAGCCCGAGCAAGAATGAGACCTGTCTCTACTAAAAATAGAAAAATTAGCTGGGCGTGGTGGCATGCACCTGTTGTTCCAGCCACTTGGGAGGCTGAGGCAGGAGGATCACTTGAGCCTAGGAGTTTGAGGCTGCAGTGAGCTATGATGATGCCACTGTACTCCAGCCCAGGCGATAGAGTGAGACTCTGTCTTAAAAATAAATAAATAAAGTTTAGAGAACTTGAGATTTTAAAGAAAATCATCCATTTTATACAGGTTGTCAAATTTATTTATATAAAGTTATTCATGATATCTCTGTATGTCCTTTTATGTCTGTAGGATCTGTAGTGATATCTCCCTTTCATTCTGATATTAGTAATTTATAATTTTGCTCTTTTTCTTGGTTGGTTTTTCTAGTAGTTTATCTAATTATTCTGAAAAAAACAAGCTTTTAGCTTTGTCAGTTTTTCTCTATGGCAGCTTTCTATTCTATAAATTCCTGTTTCAGTTCTTGAAACAATAAATTAGACAATGATTTTTAATTTTTTTTCCTAATATAGTCATGTAAAGTCAATTTCCCTTTAAGCATTGTGAATTAGTAAACCTAATCAGGAGTGAGAACCCACACAATAATTTGAACCAAAAAAGTTTAGTCTAAAGAATTATTAACCATACCAGGGTATTGGGGATAACGAGGGATTGGCTAGCAATAAGCAAGAGGATTCTAAAGAATATAGGAATAGTAAGATATAGGGTACAGTCACTCCTGCTAGAGCTGAGATAGCACATCTAACAAAGGGGCTGCTGCCCGGGCCTAAGATGAAGACCTTGTTGTAGAGGACACTGCTATGGCTCACTGGATGGCAGAGAAGCTGCTGTGGTACCATATTGGCTAAATATGCTGGAAATCCACCACTGGGGTGCCAGCAAAGATGTTCCTGGGTAGGTGTCTCACCGAAGGCACTCTGCTACAAAACTGCTTACTGGCCATTGGGTGCTGCTGGCCACCGTGCACTGCAGAAGCCTGGTGCTGGGGAAGACCATGTTTCCTAGAGAAGCTTGCCAAGCAAGCATACCAGAACAAGGAAGCAAAAAACCTTTTCCTCCTGCAGTGTCTGTCCAGTGCCCTCTAATGACAAAGTTCTAGTTGGCAGGGAAAAATGTTTAAAGGGCCAGAACCCATTTTTACAGACTAGCAAAGAAGAGGAATTTGGAACTAAGAGGCAAGAAATCAGTAACCAGCACACACTGCTTTAGCCACGTTGCATAAATCTTGATGTGTTGTGTTTTCATTATCAAATTTTTGTTGTGGTTTCCTGACTGCTGGGTTATTCAGAACTTTGTTTAATTTCTAAACATTTTCAGATTTTCTAATTATCTTTTTATTAATTGATTTCTAGTCTAATTCCACCATGGTCTGAGAACGTATCCTATATGATTTCAATTTTTTGAAGTTTAGGCTTTATGCATAGCATATAGTCTATTTTGATAAACATTTCATGTGGACTTAAAAAGGATTGTATTCTTCAGTTGTTGGGTGTAGTGTTATAAAGGTTAAATTGATTCATCATTCTGTTCAGATGTTTTGTATAATTTCTAATTTTTGTTATCTAGTTATTCTCTTGAGTCTAACACACCAGAGATAGTTACACCCAAGCTATAATTGGGGTTTTCTCTATTTCTCCTTTACTTCTATCAACATTTGCTTACATTGCTTGACACTGTTATCACAGACAAAAATTTAGGATTGTTGTGTCTTCCTGTTGAATTGACCCTTTCATCTTTATAAAATGCCACCCTTTATCTCTAGTACTCTTCTGGTCTCAAAGTTTACTTTGTCTAATGTTAACATAACCACACAAGCTTTCTTTAGGTTACTGATCGTATGATAGTATCTTTTCTATTCTTTTGCTTTTAATCATTCTGTGTACTTATACTTAAATCATAACAGCTCACAATTGATTTGTTTTTTAAATCCAGTCTGAAAATCTTTGCATTTTCTTTGGAGTGCTTAGTCCATTAGCACTTTATGTAATTACCCATATAATTGACCTTACATTTACCATGTTGCTCAGGGTTTTTGACTTCTCTCACCCGTTCTTTCTTTTCTCCTTCTTTCCTAATTTTCTTGGGATTCATTACTTCATTCTCTTTATTATTTACTCTATTAGTTTTCCTTCCTTCCTCCCTCCCTCCCTCCTTTCCTTCCTTCCTATCTTTCCTTTTTTTACAAGGTGTCACTCTGTTGCCTAGGCTGAAGTGCAGTGGCACAATCATAGCTCACTGCACTTCCAACTCCTGGGCTCAAGTGAGCCTCCTGCCTCACCCTACTGAGGAGGTAGGATTACAGACATGCACTACCATGCTTGGCTTATTTTTAAAATTTTTTTGTAGAGATGGGGTCTTGCTGTGATGCCCAGGCTGGTCTTAGTTTTCCTTGAATTCAGGTTTATTGTGTATAATTTCCATACAGTAAAAATTGACATTTTTACTATATAGCTCTATGAGTTTTGGGAAATGCGTAAAGTTATGTAACCACCACTACCACAAGGAGCAGTTCCATCATTCCCCCAAATTTGCTTGTGCCCCTTTGCAATCAGCCTTTCCTCGTACACTTAGACCTTGACAACCAGAGTCTTTTCTGACCCTCTAATTTTGCCTTTTATAGAATGTCATATAAATTGAATCATATAATATGTAGCATTTGGTGTTTGGCTTCTTTTATTTAGCATTATGCACTGCAATTCATTCATATTGCTTTATCGTCATTTTTGTTATTGCTGAGTAATGTATCATTGCATGGATATACCAACTTGTTTATCCAATTATCAGATGAAAATCATTGGAGTTGTTTTTACTTTTTGGCTGTATACATTTGGCTTGTTACCAGTTTTTGGTGATTTTGAATAAAGTTGCTATACCCATTCATATACAGGTTTTCATGTGAGCACATGTTTTTCTGTTACATGAGTAAATACCTAGGGGTTGGTTTGCTGTGCCATATGATAAGTATACATTTAAATTAAACAACTGAAAATTCATTTCCAAAGTAGTCATATACCATTTTTAAGTTCCCACCAATAATATTTAAGGATTCCAGTTTGCTCCACGTATTCATAACCCCTTAGTATTGTCAGGGTTTTTGTTTGTTTGTTTCTTTGTTTGTTTTTGTTTTTTTACCATTTTAATAGGCGTGTAGTGGAATTTCACTGTGCTTTAATTTGCATTTCCAGAAGCACCACTGATGCAGAACATCTTTTTATGTCCCTATTTGTCATCCACATGTCTTGATAGATAAATTATCTGCTAAAATCTTTCATGAAGTTTTTTTCCATAGGTTAGTTTGATTTCTTATTAGATTTTTAGAATTCTTTATATATTTGAACATTTGCCCTTTAAATGATATGTGTTTTTCAAATATTTTCTCCCAGTCTGTCACTTGTCTTTTATTTTGTTAGCATGGTCTTTTGAAGAACTGAAGTTTAAAATTTTTAAAACATTTTGTTGGAAAAATATGTATCAATTTTTTCTTTTATGGTCCACAAAATTATTGATGAAGAAGTCTATCTGTGAGATATTTGCATGCCCTAAGGTCACAAAGACTTTATCCTATACTTTCGTAGTTTTATAGTTTTAGATTTTTCATTTATATTTATTATCCATTTTGACTTAATTTTTTTGTGTATGGTCTGAGATGTGGGATGAGGTTTTGTTTTGTTTTTCAAATCAATGTTCAATGTTTTCACACTATTTGTCAGAAAGATGATCAATCCTTTCTCCATGGAACTGCCTTTGCAATTTTGTTGAAAATCAGTTGGCTATTTATGTAAGGGTCTATTTTTAACTCCTTGGTTCCATGGATCTGTATGTCTATCATTTCACCAATATCACACTCTCTTGATTGTTTATTTGCAGTAAATCCTGAAATCTCGTAGCAAGAGTTCTCCAACTGTATTCTTCTCAATTTTGTTTTCATTGTACCAGCTCTTTCAACTTTCTTTATAAATTTTCTACTTTTTTAAGATAAAAGCTCAGATCATTGATTTTAGACCTTTCTGGTTTTATAATATGAGTATTAATGCTAAAACTTTCCCTTTAAGGACAGCTTTATCTGCATCCCAGTAGTTTTGACATGATGTATTTTCACTTTCATTCAATTATGAATATTTTCAGATTTTCTTTGTAGGTAGGTTTCTTCTTTGATTTATTGATGATTTAGAAGAATTATTTTTAAAATATCCAAATAGATAATTTTTTCCGGAAATATTTATTTGTCCTTTAATTCTGTTATGACCACAAAACATACTTTATATGATGTCAATTCTTTTAAATGTCTTGTTCTTTTATGGCCCAGAGTATTATCTATATTGGTGAATTTTTCACATTTTATGGAAAAGAATGAATATTCTGCTGTGTAGGTAGCATGCTCTATGAATATCAATTAGGTTGATGGTGTTGTTCAGATATTCTAATTCCTTACTGATTTTTGATCTAATTGCTTTATTGATTACAAAGAGAAAAGTGTTGAAATCACCAACCATAATTTTGAATTATGGATTTGTCTATGTCTTTTCAATTCTGTCAGGTTTTGTTTTCTGTATTCTGAAGAACTTTTGCTAGGTGCATGTATACTTAGCATTTTTTTGTGTATTCTTAGTGAATTGTTCTTTTTGTCATTGTATAATTTTCTTTTTTATCTGAGAAATACTCCTGTTCTAAAATCCAATTTTCTGACATTAATATTGCCACTACAGCTTTCTTTTGGTTCGTGTTTTTATGGCATATGATTTTCTACCCTTTTATTTTGAACTATTTATGTCTTTTCACTTAAAGTAAGTTTCTTATAGACAGAATATAGTCAGGTCTCTTCTTAATTTTTTAAACTGAGATAAAATTCACATAATATAAAATTCACCATTTTAAACATCTTAAAATATACAATTCATGGTTTTTAGGCTATTTGCAATGTTGTGCAACCATCATCCCTATTTAATGCCAGAACATTTCTATCAACCCAAAAAGAAACCTGTTAGCAGTCAATTTCAATTTTCTCCTTCCTCCAATTCATAGCAACCACTCTCTGTCTCCATGGTTTTGCCTATTCTGTATATTTCATATAAATGCAATATGCAATATGTGGCCTAGTATGTCTGTCTTCTTTCACTTAGCATGTTTGGAAGGTTCATTCATGTTGCAACATATATACTTAATTCCTTCTTAGGGTTAAATAATAAATATTTTATTGTATGGATATACTGCATTTTATTTATCCAATTCATCAGTTGATAGGCACTCGGGTTGTTTTCACTTTCTGGCTATTGTAGAATAATGCTTCTATGAACATTCATGTACAAGTTTTTGTGTAAACATATGTTTTCCATTCTCTTGGACATATACCTAGGAGTGGAACAGCTGTGTCACGTGGTGACTCTATTTTTAACTTTTTGAGGAAGTGCCAAACTGTTTTCTACAGTGGCCGCACCATTTTGTATTCCCAACAGGTCTCTTTTTTAAAAAATAAAAATATAACAATCTCATTTGTTTAGTGGGGTTACCCCATTTACATTTAATGAAATTATTAATATGGTCAGATTTAAATCTACCATTTTGCTAGTTTTGGTGTGTTAAATTTGTTCTTTGTTCTTTTTTGTCTTTTCCTGCCTGCTCTTACATTAATCATTTTTTGTAATTCAATTTTATCTCTACTCTTGGTTTATTTTTACTTCTTTTTAATTTTTTAGTGATTGGCATATAATTTATAATACGTATCCTAGTTAATCACATCTACCTTCAAATAATATTATATCACTTATATATAATGTTAGAATTTTGCAGTATGCTCCCAATTCCTCCCACCAAACTGTTGTTCTATTGTTTTCATATATTTCACCTTTACATGTGTTATAAACCCAACATACAGTGTTTCTATTTTTGTTTCAAATAATTGATTATCTTTTAGAACAATTAAAATAAGGACAGAAGCCTTTTATATTTATCTTCATCTTCAGTTTTTGGTGTAGATTCAAATTTCTGTCTGGCTCTGGCTCCTTTCTAAAGAAATTTTTTTTAACTCTTCTGTTTATATTTATCTGAAAATCTTTATTTCTTTATATTTGAAAAGTGGTTCCATGAGATATGTTTTTGGTTTGACAAGGTTTTTTTCAGCACTTTAAAGATTTCATCTCATTCTCTTCTAGCTTGCATAATTTCTGATGAATAGTCTACTTTAATTCTTATCTTTGTTTCTCCATAGGTAACATGTCTTTTTACATCTAGCTACCTTTAAGACTATCCCTTTATCTTTCATTTTCAGCGGTTCGAATATGATGTATCTACGTGGTTTTATTTTTGTTGTTCTTATTTATCCTCCTTAGGGTTCTCTGAGCTTGTTAGATCTGTGGTTTGATGTCTTACATTATTCTGGAAAAATACTTACCATTAACTCTGCAAGTATTTTTTCTGTTTCTCTCTTCTCTATCATCCCCCTCCCCCCTGCTTCTGGGATTACTATTACACTTATGGCGGAGCATTTGATATTGGCCCACAGCTCCTGGATGCTCTGAACTGCTTTTATTTTCCCACTCTTTTTCTTTCTGTCTTTCAATTTAGATAATTTCAATTGACCTGTGTTCAATTTCACTGATTCTTTCCTTGGCTGATTTGGGTCCATTGGAAGTCATCTTCATCTCTGTTACCATTTTTTCCCTAGCATTTACATTCAATTCTTATAATTTCCATTTCTCTGCTAAAGTGCCATCTTTTCATGCATGTTGTCCATTTTTCCCATCAGAGCCTTATTAATCTTAGTTATTTTAAATTACCTGGCTGATCATTTCAACATCTGATTTATCTCTGATTCTTCTATTTTTGATTACATGGTTTTTTGACAACGAGTTCGTTTTTTCTTGCTTTTATGTGTTTCTCATAATGTTCTATTAATTGCCAGAGAGCATATAGAACAGTAAGATTTAGGTAAGTATTATTTATACCTGGAAATGGGCAGGCATGTTTTTTCTTCTACCATTAGTGTGTATGTGGGAGGGGGCTGTGTCAAACTAGTCTGGAGTGGAGCTGGTTTGGTATTTTGTTGTTGCCATGTTTATCTTCGGTGGGCCGCTGGCTTCACGATCCTCTAGTATCACTTTGTCTGTAGGGTAGGATCAGTTTGCTGGATAGTTTTTCTCCATGTTCCTGCCTCATTCTCACATCTCAGTACCCCCTGTGTTCCTGAGCCTAAGAGTAGGTCACTCTCCATGGTGTCTCATTTACCAGCAGCAAACTGTTGGTATTTGATTTTCCTATTGATGGCGCCAGGGGAATCTGCTGTTGTCTTAGTTTAGCCTCATTATTTGGTAGATCCCTTGTCCCTGTGTATAAGAATGGTGCTGTATGCTATGTTTCATAGAAAAATATATTATGCAGGCATGATTTTACCAAAGGAATAGCCCTCCTGCTATCTTCTGAATATTCTACCCAAAGGCAAAGATTGGAGGGGTAACGATAGATATAACTTCTGCGTACAAGGAATAAATTACACGAGCCTGGTTAAATAATGTATGAATGTGGTCGCTACAAATAAAATCAAGAGTATACCTATTCTAACAGTTTTCCAACAGGTTTATAGGGAAAGGAAACCTCATTCATAAGAAAGTTAGAAAAGGATATAACTTTATGAGGATATTTTTAATTTCAGAGAATTGGATGTACTGAAGAAAGTTATCTAAAAAAGTGCATAACAGAATAACTGAAGCTGGAAGTTATTTCTACATCTGTTAGTCCCTGGCTAAATCTTTTAAATTCTCAAGCTAGATTTTATGCCTAACAGTGAACATTAATTAGAAAAACCAATGTTATTGCAAAGTCAGATGAATAACTAATGCCTAGCATAGATTTACTAAAGTAATTTCAAGCAAAGATTTGTGTTGAGGTGTCAGGAAGTGGCATAAATAAGAAGCCAAAGCAAAGTTGGCCTTCATAGTTTCAGAGGGATTTAATGAGTTTAAGATGCTTTCTTTTGCATTAAGAAGTCCTGCAGGAACTTTTTTTTTTCACTGAGTGGTAAGAAAGGTATTGTTTGTGATTGAAATCTTGTATTGAAGAGGTTAAATGCCATCTATATTACTTGCATATTATCTTCAGCATTATAAAAAGTTGCTGATATTTTTGAATATAAGTGCTCCTATATGTCTGATATGCTTTAAGATATATTTGGTCACAGAATAGGAAGGAGAAAAGATAGAAAAAATAGAACTCCTGTAATCCTAGCGCTTTGGGAGTCTGAGGTGGGAAGATTGCTTTTGGCAAGGAGTTCAAGACCAGCCTGAGCATGAGCAAGACCCTGCCTCTACAAAAAAATGGAAAAATTAGCCAGGCATGGTGGCATGTGCCTGTAGTCCCAGCTACTCAGGAGGCTGAGGCAGGAGGATTGCTCGAGTCTAGGAGTTTGAGGTTGCAGTGAGCTATGATGACGTCACTGCACTCTAGCCCAGGGCAACAAAGTGAATGAAAAGAAAATTCCCCCAAAGATTCTGGTTAACAGAGGTTAGTGTATAGTTCAACCCCCCAAATAGTCAAAATAATGGAAAAGAAAAAGAAATCTATGGTATATACATAGTAGAGTAATTTTGTAATATTTTTGCACCTTAAAAAACAAGATTGTTGACCTAAAAATTTGTAGTGAGAATTGATATGGGTGACTGCTTCCAGTCAGTTCTCATGGCTTTTATACTTTATATTTATATCCCAATTACAGTCTTCATTCCTGTGATCTACAGGTCGAGGAACTGGACTCATCCAGGGATGATGAGATAATATGGGCTCATGCTAATCAAATTTACAAGATACTGTTTTCATGAACCAGAATATCAACTGTTTTATATTAGCCATTTCTGGCCTGAGTGGAGAATACTAACCCTTTAAATGTTGATGTTCTCTCATTCTAAGATACTTCTCTCAAATCACCAAAAGATATTATAATGCTTCTTATCAATATAGGCATAAAACCTGTAAACAAAACGTGAGAAAGAGAAAGCAACAATATGTATTTTTCAATCGACCAGAACCAAAGGGATTTTGTTCCAGGAGTATAATCAGGATTGAATATTAGGAAATATTTTTCTGTGACGCGTAATACAAATAAGTCACATAAAACATCACAATCTTCTCAACAGATGCCAAAAGGACATTTAATAAAATTAAAATCATTCTTAATTCTATTCTCTGTAAGAATATGAATGAACAGTCACCTCCTTAACATAATAGAGAGTACATATTTCAAACCACCAGTAGACATCGTATTTTAAAGTAAAACCCAAAAGGCGTATTCATTAAAAGTGGACACAATACTAGGGTGTCCACCATCACCACTATTAATATTGCATAGGAAGTTCTGGCTAATGCAATAAAGATGAACTAGAAATAAAATTTTATTATTTGCAAACTATATTCTTAGACATCAAGGAATTCCATTAGAATTTTCAAAAAACACTAGAATTAATATGATTTGCATTAAAGCACTAACTATAAGAAAATGTATATAGGAAGATCTGTGGGAGAAAATATCCTAAGATAATATCTGAAGGGTAGGTGGTTAAGAGTTAGCAAGATGAAATGAGAAAAGGGGTACTAAAGTAAATATGGGCTATCCCTTAGGCCTGTGAGCAAAAGGAAGCACTTCTTTGATATTGAGGAAGTACAGGAAATCCAATATGTCTGTTAGTTTGTGTGAGATTTGATGCAATTCCAGACAAAACTTCAATGAACACATTAAGGTAATTTCCCACTTATTTTCACTTATATGTTGTTGAGTATTTTAATTTTATGTTGTAATTTTCTTTATCTCACAAGACATTATTGTTTCTCTTTTAAATCATTGCTTATTTAGATTCACTCACATATATGTAGCTTTTTTGTTCTTTATTCTTTTTTTGCCTCTCAGACCTTCTACTTTGAGTTTACTTTCCTTTTGCCTGTAGCATATCCTTTAGAATTTCATCAGCACAGGAGTGCTGGTTGTACTCTCTTGGTTTTTGTGTCTCTGAAAATTTTTACTTTGCCTTCAGTCTCAAGAATGTTCTCTTGGTATGTAGCATTCAAGGTTGGCAATTATTTCCTTTAAGAACAGTTGAAGATATTTTTACTGTCTTCTGGCTTCCACTGTTACTATTGAAAAATCAGTCATAAATATAAGTTGTTTTTTTGAAGGTGATATTTTACATTTGGCTGCCTTTAAGATTTTATCTTTGGCGTTCTGCATTTTCACTATGATATACCTAGACTGTCATTTCTTTTTATGTATCCAGTTTATTCTGTTTGAATCTGTAGATTGTCGTCTTTCATCTGTGTTGGAAAATTCTTAGCCACGATCTTTCCAAACACTGTATTGACTTTGTCCATTCTCCCTTTACATTCCTTATGGAATTCTGATAAATGCATATTAGACTTTGTCACTCTAGCCCCATGTTTTTAAACTTTTCTTTCATATTTTGTCTCTTTGTTTTACATGCTGCATTGTGGATACTTTCTCCTAACTTATTTTATATTCATTTAGTCTTTCTTCAGCCAGCTCTAATCTGCTGATAAACACATTCATTACATTTTAAATTGTGTTTATTCTGAATTTTATGTTTTTATTTCTGTAAGTTTCTAATTGATCATTTTGGATCTGTTTTACACCTATTTTCTACAAAAAAAATTCAGCTTATCTTTTATATCTTCAAACATTATGGGCATAAGAGGGTTTTCAAATTTGTGTATGATAATCCTTGTATCTGAATACTTTGTGCATCTGTTTCTTCTGTTGTTTCTGCTGGTTTCATTCATTCTGCCCTCCCTTTTTCTACGCTTTCTCAGCTTGTCCTCATTCTTTGGCTCGTGGCCCCTTCCTCACATTGTTCAACATCTGCTCCCCTACTTCTGATTCTCATCCTCCCTCTTATAAGGCCCTTTGTGATTACTCTGGGTCCATCTAGATAATCCAAGATTATCTCTACATTTGAAGATCCTTGACTTAATCACCTCTGTGATGTCCCTTTTGCCAAGCAAGGTAACATATTCCCAGGTACCAGGGCATTAGGACATGGGCACTTTTTGTGGGATGGATATTATTCAACCTATCACAGTACCTTCTCAGGAGAGTATTTGTGTTTTCTTCTCACAGGCTTCAGTTCAGGACTATCTCAAAACAAGTTCATGGCCTGAGGGTCTCTGAAGCACCAGGTGATGTGAATCCAGGCTGCATTTCCATGGGAGGGTACAATGTGTAGTCACACATTCTCAGAGAAAATTTTAATTCTTCCTCCTCCTCCTGCTTTTTCTTTTTGGCACCAAAGCAATGTTATTTGCAGTTCTCTGGAAGTGGGAGTGAGAACAGATTTACTTGTTTTACCTGTACCCTGAGGCTACAGCACTTGGGGGCCTTAATGTAATTTGGGAAAATCTTCTACTAGACTTTCCCCTTCCACTTGGGATTTGACATCTGTCCCCACCACCCTTGCCAAAACCAAATTCAAGTTTTACAGGAATGACGAAACCTTCAGGCCAAAAGTGGCTTTGGTATTGTAGCTTCTTTCTTTGGATTTCAGCTTTCCCTTGGATTTTGACCTGGTAATTCCTTGTGACTTTGTCACTTCTTCAGTGCTCATAAAGAAGTTAAACCATATATTTTATTCAGTGGTTTTTTGTTGTTGTTTTCAGTATGAGTATTAGTTTAAATAACTTGCCTGTCATGATACAAAATTAAATCTCCAATTTTTTATAATGAATATATATTAGTTTTACAATTTAAAAAATTATGGACAAAACCTCAGTATATTTGAAGAACAAAGTAAGAAGTTCATGGTAGTACATGATTATTACCAAAAGATGAAAATAATGGCAATTAGTTCTTGTGAATTCAGAAGAAAATGAAATCACCATGGGTTGAAATAGTTTGAAAATTTAATGTCAGAAGTGCAATTTAAAATGCAAGATTGATCACTTAATTTTGATGTAATAGAATAAACAATATTTCATTAATTTTCATGACTTCAATTTTGTTCAGCTTATGATCAAATCTGTGTGTCTGGAAACTATTTTGAGATATGAATCTAGGGAGTTTTCATCTCTGTATTTCCCTCTCCTGTGATCATTGCCTTGGAGGAGGTATGCAGCAAAACAAAAAGCAGAAACAGCCCACAATTCTTGGCTTTTGCATTCCAAAAGTGTAAGCCTTTAGGAAAACTTAAAGGGTAAGTTAAAAGAAAGGGAGAAGAAATTTCTTAGGCATAAATGACATGCTTCAATAGAAACATGAAAGAACAAAGATGTACCTCCTATTAAAATGATATTCTCTTGGACTGGGGATAGGAGAGATGAAAAGGAAATCTGTGGGGTCCAGAGCTGAGACACTGACACATCAGCTAGTGCAGCCAGGGAGACAGCAGAGAGAAAGAGGACAGATAGAGAAAAATGGATCTTGGAGCACCTCAGCAGATGGTGCACAGGCACTAAATATCCCCAGGTACTAAACTGGCAAAAAGCATCAGCAAGTGTCTAGAATTGGAGAGACCCTAGAGATAGGATAATAGACGCCCAGTGGGATCTGTATTAGTTCCCTTCCTTGCCCCGGCACTGTGTAAGACCCTGAAATTATAGCACAGCCCAGGAAGAAGGGCATCCCCAAGAATGATTGAGGTCAGTTTTCCTGTCAACTCAGTAGAATGGAGGTTCAAGGTCAGAAAGTAAATTTAAATGTAGAAAAATGAAATAAGTGACGTATCTTAGCTAAACTTGTGATTGACATTCACATTACTACATCTTTACTTCTAGTTCTAACATTTTCCCAAAGTTCCATCCAAGTGCTTACTGGAAATTTCTAGTTAGATATTCTACTATTGCCTCAAATTTGGCATATTTGTAAAAATTCCACTAATACTCCAACCAAGGCAGAGTCAGCTGAGATATTCTCCTTCCTATGGCCATGGGATAGGGAAAACCCAGGGTAAACCCAGGGATAGGGAAAAGCAACTTGAACAGAGCGGGCTTTGTCGTTACTTAATGTCAGGATGCTTTGTAATTTAGCCCAGGTTAAGGAAGATGCTCTGTGTTCCTTTAACATAATGCCCAAGTTTGCAGTAAACAAAATCAAAGTTATGTCAATAAGAGAAACATAAATCTTTTTTGTAGAAAGATTGTGTTATCTCTTACTAATAAAGAAATGGGGAAACAATAAAAAAAGAAAGAAAAAGAAAGATTGTGTTAAAAAATTAAACTTCAAAGTGGATCCATGCTTGATAAGAATTACTTAGAAGAATCCTACCCACAAGTAGAGTGGAAACTTTCTACCACTATTTTTTTCCCCACTTTCCATGGGTTCTGAGCTCTAACCCTAGTTGCATGCTAACAAGTTAGCCTGATATAATTCCAGGGATGCTGGCAGAAGACACAAGACTCCTGGGTCAGAGACAAAGGACTTTAAAAAGTTATTTATTTATTTTAATTGACAAGTAAAAATGGTATATGTTTATTGTGTACAACATGATGTTTTGATACACTGTGGAATGGTTAAGTCAAGCTATTTAACATGTGCATTACCTCGCGTACTTATTTTTTGTGGTGAGAACACTTAAAATCTACTTTTTTAGCAATTTGCAAATATACAATACACTATTATTAACTCTAGTCACCATGATGAACAATATATTTCTTAAACTTATTCTTACTTTCTGACTGAAATTTTGCATCCTTTGACTAATGACCAATATCTCCCCAATCCCCCATCTTCCTTAGCCTCTGTTAATGATCATTTTACTCTCTATTTCTATGAGTTTGACTTTTTTAGATTCCACAAATAAGTGAGATCATGTGGTATTTGTCTTTCTGTACCTGCTTATTTCACTTAACATAGTGTCCTTCCAGGGTTATCCATGTTGTTGCAAATGACAGGATTTCCTTCCTTTTAAAGGCTAAATAGTATTCCATTATGCATATATACCATATTTCTTTATCCATTTATTCATTGAAGGACACTTAGGTTGATTCCATATCTTGGCAATTGTGAATAATGTTGCAATGAACATGGGAGTGCAGATATGTCTTCAACATATTGATTTCATGTCCTTCAGATACATACCCAGTAGTGGGATTGTTAGATCACATGGTAGTTCTATTTTTAATATTTTGAGAATTATGGAAAAATTTTCATAAACATTTTCTATAAAATACAGCCATTATGGAAAACTCCATAGTGTTTTCAATAATGGCTATACCAATTTACATTTCCACCAACAGTGTACAAAGTTTCCCTTTTCTCCACAGCCTTGCAACACTTGTTACCTTTTATCTGTTTTAATAATGGCTATTCTAACAGGTAAGAGGTGATATCTCATTGTAGTTTTAACTTTTATTTTCCTGATGATTAGTGATGTTGAGTATTTTTTTGTATACCTATTGGTCATTTGTATGTCTTCTTCTGTGAAATGTCTGTTTAGGTCCTCTGCCTATTTTTAAATCAGGTTTTTTCTTGCTATTGAGTTGTTTGGGTATGATGTTAGCTGTGACCTATGAGCTTGTTGTACATGGCTTTTATTGTGTTATTATTACTGGCCTTTATTCCTTCCATACCTAATTTGTTGAGGGTTTTAATCATGAAAGGATATTGGATTTCATTGAAAGCCTTTTCTGCAACTATTGAGATAATCATACTGTTTTTGCCCTTTATTCTGTTAATGTGGTGTATCATACTCATTAATTTGTGTATGTCAAACCATCCTTGCATTCCAGGAATAAATCCTACTTGATCATGGTGAATGATCCTTTTAATGTGCTGTCGAATTTGGTTTGCTAGTATTTTGTTGAGGAATTTTAAATGTACAGGTATCAGGAATATTAGCCTGTAATTTTTTTCTCTTACAGTGTCCTTGTCTTGCTTTGTTATCAGGAGGGTAATGGCCTTGTAAAATAAGTTTGGAAGTATTCCTTCCTCTTCAATTTTTTGGAAGAGTTTGAAAAGAATTGTTATTAGCTCTTTAAATGTTTGGTAAAAATCATCGGGAATGCCATTAGGCTCTGGGATTTTCTTTATTGGGAAACTTTTTATTACTAATTCAATTTTCCTGTTATTGGTCTGTTCAGATTCTATATTTCTTCATGATTCAGTCTTGGTAGTTTTTATGTGTCTAGGAATTTATCCATTTCTCCTAGGTTATCCAATTTGTTGACATATAATTGTTCATAGTAGTTTCTTATGATTCTTTATATTTCTTTGGTATCAGTTGTAATGTCTCCCCTTTTATTTCTCATTTTATTTATTTGAGTTTTTGCTCCTTTTTTTAGTTAATCAACCTAAAGGTTTGTTGATTTTGTTTTCTTTAAAAAAAACTCAACACTTAGTTGTACTGATCTTTTCTATTGTTTTTCCAGTCTCTACCTCTTTTATTTCTGCTCTTATCATTATTATTTTCTTTCTCCTACTAACTTTGGGCTTAGTTTGTTCTTTTTCTAGTTCCTTAAGTATGACATTAAGTTGTTTATTTAGGATTGTTCTTCTATTTTGATATAGATGTTTATTGCTATAAATTTCCCTCTTAGAACTGCTTTTGCTGAATCATGTAAGTTTTGGTATGTTGTGTTTTCCTTTTAGTTTGTCTCAAGGCATTTTTAAATTTCCCTTTTAATTTTTTCTTTGACCCATTGGTTGTTTAGGAGCATTTTGTTTAATTTCCACATATTTGTGAATTTTCCAGCATTCTTCCTATTATTGATTTCTAGTTTCATACCATTGTTGTTGGAAAGATACTTGATATGATTTCAATCTTTTAAAATTTGCTAAGACTTATTTTGTGGCCTAACATGTGATCTGCCCTGGAGAATGTTCTTTGTGTGCTTGAGAAGAATGCATATTCTGCAGCCGATGAATAGAATGTTCTATATATGTCTGTTAGGTCCATTTGGTCTAAAGTGCAGTCCAAGTCCAAGGTTTCCTTATTGATTTTATGTCTGAATGGTCTGTCTATTTTGAAAGTGGGGTGTTGAAGTCCACTGTATTATTATATTGCAGTCTATCTCTCTCTTCAGATCTATGAATATTTGCTTTATATATTTTGATGCTCTGATGTTGGGTGAATATATATTTACAATTGTTGTGTCTTCTTGATGAATTGATCCTGTTATCATAATATAATGACTTTCGTTGTCTCATTTTACACTTTTTTATTTAAAATCCATTTTATCTGATATAGGTGTAGCTTACCCCTACTCTCTTTTAATTTTAATTTGCGTGGGATATCTTTTCCATCTGTGATGGTTAATTTTATGTGTCAACTTGAGTAGATTAAGGGATATCTAGCTAGCTTATAAAGCATTATTTCTAGGTGTGTCTGTGAGGAGATTGGCATGTAAGTTGGTGGACTGAATGGGGAAGAATTGCCCTCAGTGTGGGTGGGCACCACCTAATCAACTGGGGGACCAGAGAGAACAAAAAAGACAGAGGAAAGGCAAATTCTCTATCTATCCTGGAGCTAGGGTACCCTCTTCTCCTTCCTGTAGGCATCAGAATTCTAGGACCTCTAGCCTTTGCACTCTAGGCCTTGTGCCAGTGGCCTCCTGGGTTCTCAAGTCTTTGACCTCATACTGAGAGTTACTTCATTGGCTTCCCTTGTTCTGAGGGTTTTGATCTTGGACTGGACCATGCTACCAGTATCCCTGGGTCTCCAGCTTGCAGATGGCCTATTGTGGGACTTCTCAGCCTCCAAAATCACACAAAAAATTATTCTGTCTTTCTGGAGAACCTTGACTAATATAGCATCCTTTCACTTTTAATCTACATGTGTCCTTGTCAGCAAGTCATTGAACATGTACCATTGTGAAGGGGTGTCATCTTGGGTGAGGTCCCTCCTTGCAATTGAGGCAATCCTGTAAGGAGCTGAAAGCTGAGTCCACAAAGAAAAAAAAACAAAAACACATGAACTTGGTAACAAGTCCTTCCTCGGATGGGAATCTGGGCATCAAAATTTTGTGTCCATCGCTAGCCACCTTTTTCACTGCTCAATTCTACTTCTTAAAATATCTTCAGAGAGAAGCTCCTGCAGGATTCCGGCAAGCCTCTCCTACTGAGGAAAGCTTAGGAGAGGAATGTTTGTAAGATGAACTACAATGCCTATAATCGTAGCTTGTTTGGGGGCCACTGGTTGTCATTGTCTCCCTAGATGCCTCTCATCTCAACTGGCACCTCTGCTGTTCTTGCACACAATTCCCAAGTGAGAAAGATGCACTTTTCTTCAGCTTCCTGTGTCCACCTCAAAGTGATAGCCAACAGTCTCTGAAATGTTTGGATAGTCCCCTTTTCCCAGTACACATTTGACTAAATGGCCATAGGTCTCGCTGGGGAAAGATATTACCAAGTACATTAGCTCTGCTGTTGTAGGGCTCTTCTTTTGAAAAACTGGTATCCTCTGTATCCAAAAATACTGGCTCAATTCTGAAAATTGGGCAAAAGATCATGAAATTTTGCTGGGACCGCTGCCTTCAGCCCCCTAGTTAGCTGTCATTGATTTTTTCCGATTGTACAAGTTGAATAGTACATTTGATTTTGTACATCTATTTTGCTATTATGGATGCTACATTCTACTAACTATTTTCATAACTCACTATGGGTCAGTGCTCCTTGACTGCCAATCTGAACTTGCCACTCATGACAATAATTGCATCTAACTGGCTTCTCACAGCTAAGTGCTACCACTTGATGTCATCTTTTCAGTATGTTATCATCCCCATTGCCATAAGTGAGTCTGGCACTGTAATAGTCTCTTCTACCATCATCTCTGGTGATGAAAGAGAACCAATACTAAATTTCTTAGTGATGTTTGTCTTTCTCTCATCATCCCTTATGACCTTGGTAAATTATATATCCTCCAGGTCTTCCTATGGAACATAATCATTTAGTGGGATTTTTTTTTTTTTGTCTTACACAGTATATCTACTCACTTTCTTGAGCTTTTCAATCCCTTTTTTCCATTTGCCACAGGAATTCTGGCATTTTTACCTCCCTTAGTATGGGCCATCCTCTTCCCATGCTTCTAGATGCCACCCTATTAGTGGGTTCACAATCTTTCCTGGGATCCTTGCTATAAGTGTTAAATCTTCCACCTTTGAAAGAGCAGAGATTCATTCTGACTGTGTTTGTCCTGGGTGTGTCTTTCTTCTTCACAATGGCTTGGCCAACTCTACTCTCTGAGGGCTCACAGAGTGTTTGATTTACTGACATGAGATCTCATATAACATCTCCTTAGAACAAAGCACTTCATGACAAAGGAGATGAGGCAATTTGCATATAACTATGGACTCCACCAATCCTACCACATACAGCACAACCCAGAAGCTGTCAGCCTGATAATGTGGTGGCATGGCTTCAAGAAGCCTCAAGTGAGGTGTCGGCTTGGTGATGACTCCTATGTGAGAAAGGGCCACTATTCTCTGGAATTCTGTATACATCTTTTCAATTTTAATTTAATTTTTTTTGAAACAGAGTCTTACTCTGTTGCCCCTGCTAGAGTGCAGTGGTGTCATCATAGCTCATGGCAACCTCAAACTCCTGGGCTCAGGCAATCCTCCTGTCTCAGCCTCCTGAGTAGCCAGGACTATTGGTGTGCACCACCAGCCTGGCTAATGTTTTCTGTTTTTAGTAGAGATGGGATCTCACTCTTGCTCAGGTTGGTCTTGAACTCCTGAGCTCAAGCGATCCTCCTGCCTCAGCCTCTCAGAGTGCCAGGATTAGAGGTATGAGCTGCCGTGCCCGGCCTGTATACATCTTAAAGTAATGATTATTACATGGTGCTGTATATGCCATAGTTAAAATGCATGAGTTCAGGAACGAGGGGGCAGAAATAATAGTATCCCCACTCAGCATCACTCCCAGTTGGGAGAATTTGTCTTCCTATCTTTGCAGCTTTAGGATCTGTGGGTTGAGAGGTCTGTATTTCCAGTGGGTGGGATCCTTTTATCAAGGAACATAGAGTACCTCTAAACTTAAAGCTTTAGCTTTACTGTTTACCTGATTACTTTGGGTCTGATTGCTTTATGATAGTTTGCAGGCAGAGAGTAATGAACACACTTACAAGGATCATCATGAAGAGGTAGGACTGTTGATATATTTGGGGACAGGAAGAAATGGGTTTGGTATTAAGGGGACCTGCTGGGCATCTCTTACTATTTCTATACCTGATTTGAACAGTCTGTAGGTAAAAATAGCAACCACAACTTGGGAAGGGTCTTAGATCTCTTGGGAATGAAGGTCTGAGCTATTCCACCAGGCAAACCTAGACCAATGGAAATTCTTGTCAATGGGGAGGGGAATCTAGAATGAGTGGTAGAAGAGGGAGATGAACCTATTCCTAAGCTGCTACCAGTGTGGCTGATATTGGTTCACAGCCTCACCCAACTCTGAGGAATTGCCCTGGGCCACGAGGAGCTGCCTCACCCAGAAATACCTGGGAAGTAATCCACCATCCCCAACATACGCCCAGTGGTGGCCTACAGCCAATGGCTGACTGATATGGAGGTACAAAGCCCCTTGCCTCAAGGTGGGTCAATTCTGAGGTGTAGCCATGATCAAGAGCTTCCTGTGTGATCAGGCTATGACTAGGTTGCAGCTTTTCAAAATCTTTTTTTTTTTTTTCTTTTGGCCTGGCTTCTTTCCCTGTGCTGTCCTGCTTCTCTCAAACATCCTGATAGCTTTCTTCTGAAAAAAACTCCTTCAAAAATCCTTTGCACAAGAATCCCGTCTCAAGCTCAGCTTCTAGAGATCTTGGCTAAGACAGTCCCTTCTTCTCCATCTCCAAAAAGAAAATTCCTTGGGAAGAATTTTGATTGGCCTGATGTGTAGTAAAAAATTAACATTTCCCAAAATTATTCACAAAGTATCCTCAAGGAGGCACCACTCTGGGGGTGTCTAACTGGATGTCCCAGCTAAGGTGATATCCAAGTAGAAACCATTCCATTTTGCATGTTCCATCCTTTCTCCATCACGAATGACTTCTTGGGGACTGGGCCGCTTGTTGGTTTCTGCCTTTGCTGGGCCTGCTCGTTTAAAGGCACTGGCACCCTCAACCTGACATTCAGCCTCACTAGGTTCCTGGTAATCTTGCAGCCATTGATTTTGCTTTTGTACCTAAGCAGGCAATATTTTATCAGATTTAAACCAGAGACATTGGAATGTGAGATTAATTTTACTGCTTTGTGTACCCGGGGAGAGCCCTGGCTTTTCATGTGTCCTAACACCACAGCCTTCTGCCCATCCTTCTGTGTTACCCCAGGCCATTGGACTGGATTTCTGCCTCAGTTAACTGCCCAGAAATCAAGCTCCCCATTGGGACAGGAGCACTGAACCAAATCCACGTGAGTGGAATCCTAACGGCCTGCTCCTGAGGGGCTGAATCCTGTGCTCCATAAACCCAAGGCTTGTCACTCTTCTGCTCCTGAAATCTCAAAGTGCTGCCTCTCCTGGCTTCCTATTTCTACTCTTTATACCCCTGCCCACTAGAATGAACCAGATTTCAATGCCAGTCTGAATTGGTGGTGAATTTGCCATTTGAACACTAGCTTGCTACCCTGTGACCCAACAGTTCCTCCTCCTGTCTCACCCTTGTTTGAGGTCCCAATATACCCTAGGGCCAGCCTCATATAAGCATCAGAAATGCTGAATGCACTCAGGTATTACATTGTTTTAAAAATTCACATAAATTACTTTCCATTTAATACCTTGTAGAACTACCTGCTCTTTACTGTATTACATGTGTGCTTCTTTTAAGATCTTATAATTACCTAATTTTGTGACAGTCATTCTAGTTTGTTACTGAGTTTCAAATTCCATTTTGTTTTAGAGCCCTAGGAAAATTGCTCAAGTTGCTTTAATTAGCGTCAATTTGGTTGTCAAATTTTCAGGATGAAGCCATTGTGTTGTAGCATTATTTAAAGATAAGGCATTAAAATTAGCTGGGGATTTTTCAAGAATCACTCATTATGACCCAATTTTAAAGTTATTTTAAATGTAACATTAAAAAAGAATTATTAATAAGTCTGTACTATATCTCTTTGGGCTACAATATCTCAAAGTTTTATAAAAAGTTAATTACTAGCCAAAGGTATCACTTTTCAATGTGTAAAATATCATGTCAACTCAATTGTCTGTAGAAGCAGGAGTTGGGTAATTCAGAGGTAATTTATATTTGTCTGTGGGATGCTTTTGTCCTTAAATTTGAATATGGGTCTCTGTCATCTAGGGAATTCATGTCAAAATAATGAACCTATATTATAAAGATATCAAATCAGGAAGCTGATGAGTTCAATTGTTCTACTTTTTTTGTCTTTTGAGTTGCTTTCCCAGGTTGAAAGAAACAAGGTAATCTGAGTGCCATTCCTCTTTGGTAGGTTAGAATATTGAACACAGATGTTAAATCATAAGTCTAGGAAGAATTTAGTAGCAGATTAGAAGCTCTTGAAATAAGGATTTTTAGATGCCTATTGGGTTACATGATTAGGCTAAAAAAAAAAAAAGAAATGTAGGAAATAAAAAAAAAGGAAGATTGATTATATCATAGAAAAATAACATTTGGAAAAAATACTACAGAAATTCTGTAAAGAGAGGAGGGAATGACAACTGGACAAACATTATGCTGGTTTACAATATACCTACTAAGCTCTGTGTATTGCATGTCATGTGGCTAGAGGTAAAATGCAGAAGGAGATAAAATAAGCTAATGAAGTAAAAACTAGTGTCTTTGAAAATTAGGGTATCTCTCTTGTCATGGTATCTAAAAAATGCAAGTATATATTTAAAAACAAATGTTCTTTTGTATCACTTGAATAATTTATCATATGCATCTTTTATCTATTACCCAACAACAACAAACTTGAAAATAGACACCTTGAAATTGAAAATATATAGAATTTGACAGTTACAGAAAATGTCCTCCAAAGGATAAGTACCTAACGCTCTACTCAGCTAGCTTAGTTTTCCACAAAATTTTTTAATTGAAAGACAGCATTTGGTAATGCTTTATCTTCTCCAACCAGACTGCGCATGCCCTGAGGCCAATTACTGTGCCACAGTTCTCTGTATCCATAACAGGCTCCAGGAAAACACTTTGTACATAGTAGGTACATATTTTTTTTAATGAATGAAGACATGAATACTGAATGCATGCATATCTCTGGTTAGGTCTGGATGCCCCAAAGAACAGAACGTAGTAATCTGATCATTGAGCCGTTTTAATGTCCCACAAAATTTCTTCTGCCATGTTGATTATGTGATCTGCATGGGAACAATTACGGTTTTTGCAATTTATTTTATTTATAGTGCATCTCCTTTACAGAAGACTATTTGAGAAAGCTCCAATATTATTCTAATGACTGTGCCACCCTGTTTTCCTTCTAAATTTCTAGACCAACTTCTGTCAACAAAAGTTTCTTGTTATTAATAAGAAAAATAATCTCTACATAGTATCAGATGGCTTCAGCCACTTCTGTAATTTTCCCTCAAAAAAAGTCACTTTTGGACCTCTCCTTCTTTCTTTATTCTTAATAGAAATATATTCAATTAGTTAGAAATCTAAATCTTACACTAACTTTTAAATAAATTAGTATCCAGGTTTCTTTAATATGAACTTATGCAAAAAATACAGATTTGTAATTTGTTCATTTTTATTTAAGGATCATCAATCATTTTATTTTTTTCTTTATACTTCCCTGTTCTTCCATGTATCTACATTGGGCCCATATTATACAATAATAAAAATGTTACTATAATTCTTTTATCCTGCCACTTCCTCAAGCTATCTCGTCTATTCTTCCCTTTACTGCTGAACTTGAAAAAGGAGCCCGCACAGATTACTTTCAGTTTCTCCCTGCCCACTTACTATCATCCTCCTAGCTCTGGTTCACCTGTCTAATGAAACTGCTTTTCAAAGGCCACTGTTGTCCAAGTATAAGATAAGGCTCTCTCTTTCTGGATCTTGCTTGCAAAAGTGCTTAATGCAGTGTCCAGTAAACAATCAATTCTTAATATAATATATTTTAGTTCCGTTCCCACAGAATTTGTTTACTGTTATTGATTAAATGAATAAATTCTTTATCTGCATAAAAGGTTGCACCTGAATCAGAATGTATGCAGCCTGTGGTCCTGCCTGGCCACTGCCAGGGCTGAGGGGATAAAAGGTGTTAAACACTGGGCAGGAAATAGTCTCAGCTCCGTTATCTGAATTTAGGCTAATGGGAATAAAACCGACCAACATTTATTAAATGCCTACTGTATGCCAGACATTTAAAAAATAACAGGTTTATTGAGCTATAAATTACATACCATAAAATTCACCTGTTAAAGTGTACAATTCAATGGTTTTTAGTATATTTACAGAGTTGTGCAATCACCATTATCTGATTTTAGAACATTTTCATAGCCCCAAAAAGAATCCTCATACTCATTAAGCATACATTCCCCATTCTCTCTTTCTTCCAGTTCTTGGAAACCACTAATATATATCCTGTTTCTATGGATTTTCCTATTCTAGACATTTCATATAATTGTGTCTGGCTTCTCTAACTTAGCCTAATATTTCCAATGTTCATCCATATCGTAGTGTGTATCAGTACTTAATTTATTTTCATAGCCTAGTAATATTCCATTTAGTAGATATATCACATTTTGTTTATCTGTTCATTAGTTGATGGGCAATTGAGTTGTTTCTACTTTTTAGCTGTTATGAATAATGCTACTGTGAACATCTGGGTACAAGTTTCTCCGTGGACATAATTTCAGTTCTCTTCAGCACATGTTAATATCTAAGAGGGAAAATGATGGGTTACATAGTAACTCTGTGTTTAACTTTTGAGGAACTGCTCAACTGTTTTCCAAAACAGCTGAGGCATTTTACATTTTACCAGTAGTGTATGTGGGCTCCAATTTCTCTATATCCTTGCCAATACTTACTGTCCATCTTTTTGATTATAGTTATCCTAGTGGGTATGAAATGGTATTTTATTGTGGTTTTTATTTGCATTTATTGATGACTAAGAATGTTGAACATCTTTTCACGTGCATATTGACCATTTGTCTTCTTTGGAGAAATGTCTATTCAAACCCTTTGCCCATTCTTTAGTTGGGTTGTCTTTTTGTTTTTTAAGGTGTAACAGTTCTTTATTCTGAATATTAGATCTTTATCAGATATATGATTTGCAAATATTTTCTCTCATTCTGTGTGTTGTCTTTGTACTTTCTTGATGGTGTCCTTTGAAACACAAAATATTCTAATTTTGGTGATGTTTCAACATGGGATTTGGAGGGGAAAAATAAAAAGACAAGAAAAAAAAGAAAAAAAAATTGATGATGTCCAGTTTATCTAGTTTTCTCTTTTGTTGCATGTGCTTTTGGTATCACATCTAAGAAATCATTGCCTAATCCAAGGTTATGAAGATTTAGTCTTGTTTTCTTCTAATAGTTTTATAGTTTTAGCTCTTAAATTTAGGTCTATGATTCATTTTGAATTAATTTTTGTATATGGTGTAAAGGAGGGGTTCAACTTTATTCTTTTGTATATGGGCATCAGTGGTCCCAGCACCATTCATTGAAATGATTATCCTTTCCCACTGAATTATATTGAACACTTGCAGAAAATTAATTACCATAAATAGAAGGATTTTTTTTTCTGTACTCCCAGTTCTATATCATTGATCTATATATTTATCCTTATGCCAGTAGGGCACTGTCTTGATTAGTGTGGCTTTGTAGCTATTTTTGAAATCAGGAAGTGTGAGTCCTTCAACTTTGTTTTTTTTCAAGATTATTTTTGCTATTCAAGATTCATTGTATTTCCATATGAATTTTACGATAAACTTGTCAATTTCTGCAAAAAAGCTAGCTGGAATTTTGATAGTAATTGTGTCGAATCTGTAGGTCATTTGGGGAAGTATTGCCATCTTAATATTAAGACTGTCATCATTAAGCGTGATGTTAGCTGTGAGTTTTTCAGGGATGGTCTTTATCAGGTTGGGAAAATTTCCTTCTGCTCCTAATTTGTTGGGATTTTTGATCAAGATCAATATTTGGTTTGTGGTGAGGGCTCTCTTCCTGGCTTGCCGAAGGCTGCTTTTTACTTTGTCCTTACAAGACCTTTCTTCTGTGTGCACAGAGGGTGGGGGAGGAGTGATCTGGTGTTGCCGCTCCTTACAAGGACACGAATCGAATCGTATTGGATCAGAGCCCAATTCTTATGACCTCATTTAACCTTTTTTTACCTTTTTTTTTTTTTAATAGATGGGGGTCTCTGTTGCCCAGGCTGGCATGCAGCGGCGCAATCACAGCTCACTGTAGCCTCAAACTCCTGGGCTTAAGTCGTCCTTCTGCCTCAGCCTCCTGAGTAGCTGGGATTCTCATTTAACTTTAATTACCTCCTTATAGGCCCTATCTCAAAATACAGCCACACTCAGGGTTAAGGTGTCAATATATGAATTTGGAGGGGATACAAACATTCAGTCCATAATAACCCCTAACACTTAACACAATGGCTTATACGTAGTCCTTAAATAAATTTTAAAAAGACCACTCTGAAAATATATGCTATTCAAGAAACCTATGAGACTGATGTCTTGGAACTGCCATGGCAGTTTGTCTGTTGGCATTGGATATAGATTGATTATTTTCTTCACAGTGAAAGAATGAAAGGAAGAGAGAATTCATTCATAGCGATAGCCTCGAATTCTCTCTTCCTTTCATTCTTTCACTCACAATGAGAACCACAAATTCTCATGCTCAGAAAAATATACCTTTGGGAATCACTGTTTTGTGAGGTAGGGGTTCCATCTTGGCATACTCAGCACTGTTCACCTTAGGACTTCAACCTGTCTGAGCTTATGTGAAGGATCTTTAGAATGAAGCTGTAAAGGATCTGTTTGCTTGGTGAAAGAACAAAGTTTCAGGGTCAAAGAGAAGGAAAGCCTCAGAGAAGAGCAGTTTGCCATCGTGCCGGATTTCTTCTATTTGTCCTCCCTGCATCCTTCTCTACCCTGTTTCCCCACCCCTAGAAGTCTGACCTATATGGACCGTATCAATGGGTTTCCTTTCCCTTTAGCTTTTACCTGAATATAATTGTATAAAGCCAAGTTCTAAGAGAGGTAGGGTAGAAATTGGTCACATGTTCAAATGAAGCTAGATGAAAAAACCCAGCAAGGCCTGTAATGGAATGAGGTGGAGCCCAAGAAAGCTGACATGGGGCAAAGACCATCAAAGTGACGGAGAGATTCCCAAGCCAATATGCATAACTGCAGCAGTTTTAAACGTAACTTGCACCTTGATCGTGTGGGCCTCTAAGAACTTTTAGAAGTAAGAGAAGAGCAGATACAAAGCTCTAGGTTTTTGGCAATAAGAATTCTGTCTGTAAAGAACATATCCAGGTGTTTAGGGATCACTCTGCTGTGTAAGGACAGAAACTGCTGCAGTCCAGGCTGAGCCAGTAGAAAGAATTCAACTTCTGTATTAACTTATGAAGACAAAGTTCATAAATTTATGGGAAGAATAACTATTTTATTTGGGTTTAGATGTTGTGTGGCATGATGCATCCCCAGAATCACTTTTCTTAAGTGAAATACGAGGAATTTTAAATTTCTGGAGTGAAATATATTGAATTTTGAACTTCTAGAGACATTACCTAAGGTGTTACAAGAACCATAAAGTAAAGGGATAATCATTCTTCAGGGCCATCACAACTGTGTAAATGAAAATAGCTCACATGTGATTAAGTAGTAACACTTTTAAGTAGCTATTGCTGGGTTGGGCCCGGGGCTAATATTGAAAGCATCATAATTTTGCCCAATAAGGGGACCCATTTTCAGTTGAGACCACAATCAGAAAGAGATTCTTTCTGCTCAGGGGAATGTTGTACACCATGTGTATAACGAGGGTAGGCCTGTCAGATATTATACAGTTATTATACAGTAACCCTACTTGGGCCTCCAACCTCACACTCCCCTCCCCACAGCCCCATGCCATGTTCCGGTATGCTTGATAGGGACAGGTGGCCTACATCTGAATACCAGGATCTTCTTTGCTCCAGAGAGAAGGAGGCCAAAAAGGACAGGAGTCCTACAGGAAGAACTTCAGTGCCCAGGAGAGAGAAGAGGGCAAGAAAGCCGGTAGAACCTGGCTTAGTTTTTCATAGTTTCTGCATGGGTGGGAAATTGGATACAGACAAGCCAGCTAGGATAAGCCTTGTGAGTATAAGAAGGAAGAGAGAATTCATGCTGCAACCATGTGCATTGCCTTTCATGCAATGATGATCCCATCCACTAATGCAGGTGGTCCAAACAGACTGCTGGAATCTGCCCAGTCAGTCTTTACGCAGAGGAAAGAAAGAGTTGGGAGAAGGAAGCCTTTCCTGAGAGACACTCTTCCAAGCTGCCTAAAGTGCTCAATCAATCTCTTTTATTTACTTTTTGTCTTGGGTATTGTTCTGAAGGAACATAAAGTTGTTCTCCTCAGGAGTTTGTTGCATAAACTTGAGAATGGTAAACACAGACACCTGGAAATACATAAAATCACAGAGCTGGAAGGAACCTTAAATAACATCTAATGCAGTCCAAAGCTTTCATTTATGTCTTGACATCAGGAACCTCAGGCCCAGAAAAGTTAAATGATTTTCACAAGGGCGTTCAGATACTTAATGGCAGGAACAAGTATGGGGTTTACCATAGTAGAAATAGAGCAGACTACAATTCAGTATTTTATTACAAGTAAGAACCATATAAACCAGTCACACCCTAACTCATCTGGCACACAAATGCAGTTCCCAGAAGGCATAAACTAAACCAAAAGTGAACAGGAACAAAAATGTCCTCAAGTGGAATTGCAGAACCAGCCTGTTTTCTTATTCGTGACATATCTTTCTCATCTGTACCTCAAAATGGCATTTTATGTATGTGGTGGTAAAACTGCAAAACTGTCTGTTACCCTAACGAGCATAGGATTACCAAGGACTTTTGTAATGTGTGACATACTTAGACAGAAATAAGCAGTGTTAAGAGAGCATTTTGTTAACAATGCTGTTTGGTTTTTTCCATTCTGAGTATTGGAATTTTTATTATAAAACTCAGGTAGGGCCCACCTATCCTTGTTATGGCTTATTCAACCCAAGATTTTGCAAAACTGATAGTAGATTTGTTAAGAATGACTAAACCCACACATAAGAGCTAGCTGCCTTTTAATAGATCTTTTAACATATACCAGAACTGAAAACATGACAAAGCACTAGCTCTTAATTATTGGTCAGAACAGATTGGTCTCTGTTCTGGTCCAATCTGGGTGGCTTTCCTGTATTTCTTTCCTGCTTGACCACATTTCTTTTCTGAGATGTCACTTTCTAGTTTCAGGAGACTTAATATTTCTCGTTAGTCTCTATATTTGTAAAAATTCCAATTCCACCCTAAGAACTCCCTTTATGGATGTATTATTTCCACTCTGAGAGGCATTGCAAAATTCTGGCTGCCAATTTTACTTGTTAATAGTAGAAATGAGTTTGGTCCCTTTCTTTGACCCTCTGCCTCCTCCTTGTCTAACTTTCGATGGTTCCATATTCCCGCCAGAGCTGTGGAGCTAGGGAGAGTAATATATTGTGTATGCATGCTATATAAAACTAGGGTAGCCATATGATTTATCATCAAAATGGTTACACTTCGAGAGTAAAAAAAAAGTGCTATTAATAATTACACCTGACATCTAGCACTGTACTGGCAAACCAGGCTCTACGGTCATCCCGGTCTAAGACTAAAGTGCTCCTTTGTCTTCCTTTGCCCCTTTGGACAGGTTTCCCTCAGGGATATTGTGAGAAAGAGTAGCTGGAACTAGGAAATGAAGAGTCCTCCAAGGTGAGTTCAGAGTTATAACCCAGTGTAGTCCCTCTACTACGCATGAGACAGGGCCTAAGCCAATTTGTGAATCATCAAAGGTTGTTAAAGCTACTTTGCAATTACAGCCTGCTGGATACGTTACCTTAATTAACTTCAGGTATTGATGCTACAGCTGCAGCAGGCACAGGAACTAACCTGTGAGTTTTCTTGTTATTCTCTTTTATTTCCTATTACTAGGAAACTCAATGCCACTATGCAATTCATGGGTTAGAGCTCCCAGTGGGTGTGAATGATTAGTGGGTGTGAAATGGCCAAACAGGAAAACAATGGAGCCACAGTAACCAGGCTGGAAGTTGGACTTTAGCACTTAAACCCTCCTGTTCCAGGGCACAGTCAAAACACTGATGTGGCAAACCGGAGAACCAAGGGCAGAACACTCAGGATAAGAAGCAACTAGCACCTGGGCCTGGGAGCAGACTCAGAGTGCAGGGCTCAGATGGAAAGAGACTGAGAGATGCAGGAACTGAATGGGCCGCTGGCATTTTGCAGCGGTCATCAGAGGGCAACCTTTAGCAATTCAGTGACAATGATTCATTGCTTAAGAGGATCTTTGGGCATTAGAAAATTCAAATAAAAAATATACTGCAACTGGGAGTAAGAGCATTACATAAAAAGGCAATTTATGAGAAGCAGGAAGAGATATTGGGAAGGGAATTAGCAGAACCCTGACAAAACAGGAAGAGAGGAATCTGAGCCAAGCCAGACCAGGACAGAAAAATTCTTCTAACCACCTCAGCTAAGATTTTTCCCTGAGAAGCTGTATCACATTCTCACTAAAGCTCAGTTTAGTTTATTAAATACATCTATGCTTAAGTTAACACTCTTTCAGTCTTGTTCAACTAATCAAGTTCTGATTTGAATAACTCCTGCAGATATTAGGACTAGCTAGACCTTGAATAATGGTTACAGTAAAAATTCTAGGACCTAAAAAGAATAAAGATAGAGAACAGGTGAGTGGTTGGCAGGGGTTGGAGGAGAAGAGTTCGACTACAAAGGGGCCGTGCGAAGGTATTTGGGGGGTGATAGAACTGCTTCATATCTTGATTGTGGGGAGTAGATAAATGACTCTAGGCATATGGCAGAATTCGTAGAAGTGTATATCACAAACAGTAAATTCTACTGTATGTAAATTTAAAAATAAACGAATAAATAAAATTTAAAAAAGAATCCAGGGCCTAAATGGACAAAACCAGATATACATTTTCTCCTCCCTATTCCCCATGCCTCCCCACCTGCCCTTGCCATTCTAGACTATTGCTTTTAACAAGTTTGTATTTTTTCTTATGCATACAAAGATGTTTCTATCTTTCCACATGTAAGCCTGTTGCAGGCCCAGTGACACAGTGAGAAATGGAGCATGGAACTAAGTGACGGATGGCATCAAAATCCCTTATGCGGCAGCATGTAGAACCTGAGTACTGATATTCCTCTGTGTTCAGGCTAATGCTCTAGGAAAGAGGATAGGTATGGAGGTGGAGGAAGGTGACATATGAACAGAGACCTGAATGCAACGAGGAAGTGAAGCATGTCCAACTCTGAGGAACAGAGTGTCCCAGTCAGAGGGAACAGCAAGTGCAAAAGGGGTGCGCATGAGCTTTAGGTTTGAGGTTCAGCAAGGACAGTGGTGTGACTAGCAAGGAGCAGGAAAGAGGCAGGGAGCAGCCAGATCATGTGGAGTCTGACAGGCCTTCATACAAAGTGGGTTTTATTTCAAGCATGGCAGGAGGCCATCCAGAGTAAGCTAGGGAATTATCTGGCCTGTTTTGCATTTATAAAAGCTGCTCTGGCTCCTATATGGGAAGTGTACATTAGGAGGCAAATATGGAAGCAAGGAAGCCAGTGGTTGTGTAGAAATGGGGGTATCTTGGAAGGGTTTTAGCATGGAAGGAATGGGTAAGAGGGAAAGCTTTGCTCTACTGCCCAGCCAGAACCTCATCTTTACAACTCCTCGTTGCAGTGATATACATAATATTGTCTTAAGATTCCTTATTCTCTTGGGCTTTAAATAGATGTGGTAGTACATGTAGAAATGCTGCCAGCAACTTGAAGGCTAGCTGAAGTTGAAGACTGAGAGGTTTTAGTGGCTCCAAAGCATGGACTGTATGATTTTCTCTAACAGTGTTCAGAAGCCCAGCTGTATGAATGAAGGAGGCAGATGGTTTCATTAGCCCAAAATCAAGGGTTTGCCAGATATGTGTGCCGGATGAACAAAGGGGCCAAAATAATATTACCATAATTCACACTAAGAGGTTAATATCTCAATACAGCACATAATCATATTATAATACAAAAGGACATCACGTGATGAAGAGAGGATGGTTGGAAGGATGCTAAGAGGATAGTCAGAAGAATGGTAAAGAGAGAATGGGATAAGGGATGGTAAAGAAAGGATGGGGAGGAGGAGGGAGGAAAGAAAAATATCCCACAATATCCTAACAAAATTAAAGAATGGTGCTACTTCATGTCTTTTTAGAAATAGTCCTTCCTGGAAGTCCTCACATCATATTGTTATACGTCTATGATTTACTTTAGAATAGTTCATTATACACAGTGTGATATATATGTATAATTTTAATCTATGCCTTAGACAGGCTAATTAACATTAAGTTGGGTATACACACATCAGTGGTGTGCAAAAATTCACATTCCACAAGTAGCATTCCTAATATCTTTAATCAACACAGAGGGTTTGTTAATTAGCATAATACATCAAAAGTTATTTTTCATTGATAAAATAAATAGTATTCAACAGTTGTGGATTGGCTAGGAATATTGTACTGGCTGTTCCACAGCAGCATGAACGGGGACAGGGTATTAAATGCGGTGAACCCATTCTCTCTACCCTTTGGAATGGTACTCTATACTTAGAATTCAAAGTAATCCTTTGTACAGCCACTTAGGAAGGACTTGGTGGCCTGAATAGATAATTAGCTAAATCATGATGCATCTGCCTTGAGTGAACATTCCATGCAAGTTATTTGCTCTAGTACTTAAAAGAACAGAAAGCTGGGGCTTTAGCAAGATTACACTACAGGTTATGTGACTGTTTTTATTCCTTCCTTCCAAAAAAAAAAATAGGTAATTGTGGCAGAATTTGGCTTAGAACTTGATTTCATCATAAAATCCACATAATAGATTGCAAAGGTAAAGGAAGAGACTGATAGTCCTCACTTACCTCTAGCCATTGAATGCTTCCATTACAGCCTAATAATCAGGAATAATCAAACTGGCAAAAGTCAGCTTGGCAATACACCACATAAGACAGCCTGCTTTGTGAGGCCTTTGGTTCTTTGGTAGATGAGTATGTGTGCTCCTTCTATGTAGTGTTGAGTACCATTCTTATTAGAAATGCTAATGCTAGAGGCTAATCATAGAATCATACAGTCTGCTTCTTCATGTTACACATGGAGAAATTAAAGCTCAGAAAGATTAAGCCACCTTCGCAAGGTTAGTGCAAGAGCTAATTAGTGGTGAAAGAGGGACTAGGTCCTGGGTCTTAAGATGTAGAATTCTCATTGTCACACAAATGGAGCCGTATTTTCCAAAGTAGATCACATGAGATATGTGATCTAGAAAGTCTGATATGACTTATGGGGATGAAAGGACAAAAGACTTGGGATTCCTAAGGTACTAGCAAAACACTCCATTTCTTTCATCCATTCCTACTGCTCCTACTGACCTATTTCCCCGCTTCTATGATACTATAGTTTTTCAATCTCCTTTAACCACACTAGGAAGTTACTCACTAGCAAAATTGGGGGATCCAACAGTATTACACAATGGCTCTTTCTTCCTGTTTCTGCACCCTCTTGTAACGTAAGGAAAAGGAAGAAGTGTATTATTCCTTTTGTTTTAAGAATAATGCATAATTAATTTTCTCATTTGTCCAAAATGACCACTTTTTAATAGTCTCTGGCTGACATTTAAGATATTTCAAATACTGGAACCGACTATATAAAACAAGACTTATTTCATGATCCCACTATAGCCATTGTTAACAATGAGAATTTTTTTTTTTAAGATAGAGTCTCACTCCATCACCCCAGGTAGTGTGCAGTGGTGTAATCTTAGTTCACTACAACCTCAAACTCCTCGGCTCAAGCAATCCCCTTGCCTCAGCCTCCTGAGTAGCTGGAACTACAGGCACATGCCACTACAGGTATACAACATAATGACCTGCTAATTTTTCTATTTTTAGTAGAGATGGGGTCTTGCTCTTGCTTAGGCTGGTCTTGAACTCCTGAGCTCAAGTGATCCTCCCGCCTTGGCCTCCCAGAGTGCGGGATTACAGGTGCGAGCCACCATGCCCGGCTAACAATGGGAAAGTTTAAGTCAACATTTTGGACCCAAATTTCGTGATTTATCCAGAATCTTAAATCTCTTTCCACCTCTATGTTTTGTGAATGTGCATTCACCATTTGTACAAGATGCTACAATGATCTCTTCACTCATGTTTGAAGGTCTAGTAATGAACATAGGGTCCCCAATAATCTAACAGTCCTGGTATCATTAGTGAGTAAGTATAAATGGTTCTTTGGTAGTCAGATAGGTTGATGATATGGACTCAAGAATTAGAGACCTTCTGAGGTGAAAAGGATCTTAAAGATCCTTGTGGCCAGAGTCCCTGTCAAGGGTTCATTCAGCCTCTGCTTAAGCACAGTCACTTATCACTGACTGAAGGGCTCTTTTCCCAGAAATAGCTTATTTTGATTTTAGGCAGCTTTAACTACTGGAAAGTTCTTATTTTAATAGAAATTCTTCTCCTTGTAACTTCTACCCACTAGCCTTTTTTTCTATAGTTTCTTCGATGTCATGATGAATACATTTAATTTCTCTTTCACTTATCAGTCTTCAGATATTCAAAAGTAGTTTTCATGCCCCCATCACAGCTTCAAAACAAAAACTTAAAAATCTTTACTGAAGGATACAGAACGAACTCAACTTTTTTCCCCAAATAAATGTTTTTATACATCTAATTTATAAAACATCTGATATAAAATGTTTTTTAAAACATTTATCAACTTTTTACATAAATAATCTGAGTTATTTGTAGAAATATTTGAAAATTACAAGTAAATATCTTAGCTTCAATATCCCCAGAAGCAGATGAGATAAGGATTTGACTGCAAGAAGATTATTTGGAAAATAGAGAACCATTCAGGGGAATAGTGATGTAATATAAGAAAGAGAATCCAGCCAATGAAGGGTGTGTTCTTAAGTCAGCTGCCACAGTGGACAGCTAGAGAAAACTCTCATTCAGAAACCCTGGGAGATGCTGCAAAATAAATATGATGCCACTTCAGGAGTGAGCTACTTCCTCAGCATTTTTAGCTTGCTCAAAGGCAGAACCGTCTTCCACTGGTCTGGAATAAAAAAGCTCCCATGCACAGAGGTAGCCATTAGAAGTTGGATGGAGAATTAGGTGGGACACTGAAGCATCTGGGACAACAAGCTGATGACAATTATAATTAGTAACAATTAACATTTTGATGTACTTTTATTCAGAATTTTTCCATACGTATATATACCTGAATATAAATTATTCATAAAGTCATTCTACCATTTTAATTTGTAGCCTGCTTTGTGACATAGTAATACCATATATCAGATTTTTCCATGTCCATAAATATAAATCTACTTATATCATCATTCATGATGATAAAATATACCATAATTTACTTAATTTCCTGATTGGACATTTAGATTGGTTCCAGGTTTTTGCCATTCTTCAGTCTCACTGAACAATGATTTCATGCTTGGTTTAGCTGCCACTCAATTGTATGTTTATTATGGCAATGCTTAAAAGATATAAACAGTGTGGGAAACAGTATTATGTATTCAAATGCCAGTGATTCATATTTGCTTTGTAGTTCACAAATATCACTTAATACTTATACGTTTGAATTCAAAATACTACATGATTATTTCATAAGATACAGCCATTTGGGTTACAGGAATTCAACTTCATGTGTTCCATTTAACACTGCTACCTCAACTTAGGATCCATTTCTTTATCTTTATGAAGATTGATTCAGATTTTATCCAAGTACCACCAGTTCAGAGTCATCATGGCCTGCCATGTGCAGTTATATAGTTGGAATACTTTCTTTACTTCTCAGATTACTTGCTATGTGTTAGTTTATAGCAGAGATAAACTATGTATCATATCTCCATTATGTCAACTTATTCAGTGGTTGTGATATTGTCTTAGGTTGGGTTTTCTGGGAAACAGACTCTACAGTGGTGCAATAGACAGAATGTTTGTATCCTCCCAAAATTCATGTTGAATCCCTAATCCCAATGTGATGATATTTAGAGGTGGGACCTTTGGGGGTAATTAGGTCATGAGGGTGGAGACTGCATGGATGGAATTTCCTTACAAGAAGAGAACACAGAGCTAGCTAGCTATTTTTCCTCTGAGTGAAGATACAACTAGAAGGTAGCTGTCTCACCCGGAAGAGGGCCCTCACCAGAACCCAACCATGTTGGCACCCTGATTTTAGACTTCCAGCCTCCAGAACTGAGAGATAAATTTCTATTGTTTATAAGCCACCTTATAAACACCTCACCTAGTCTATGGTACATTGTTACAGCAGCCTGAACTGACTGCAAAAGATAGAGATTTGCATGCAGGAGGTTTAATGGACACTAGTCTCAGAAACATTACCTATGAGAGAGTGAGGGATTTGATTCCCAGCTTGACTGTTGTTGGCATATATGAAAGCTACAGACTTGTGTACATTGATTTTGTAACCTGAGACTTTGCTGAATGTATTTATCAACTCCAGGAATCTCTTGGTTGACTCTTTGGGGTTTTCTAGATATAAGATCGTGTCATCAACAAAGAGTGATAGTTTGAACTCTTCTTTCCCCATTTGAATACCCTTGATTTCCTTCTCTTGTCTGATTGCTCTGGCTAGGACTTCCGGCACTATGATGAATAGAAGTGGTGATAGTGGGCAACCTTGTGTGGTTCCAGTTCAAAGCGAGAATGCTTTCAATTTTTCCCTGTTTCAGTATGATGTTGGCTGTGGGTTTGTCATATATGGCTTGTATCATTTTGAGGTATGTCCCATCTATGTCTATTTTGTTAAGTGTTCTTATCATAAAAGGGTGCTGAATTTTGTCAAATGCTTTTTCTGCCTCTATTGAGAGGATCATATGGTCTTTGTTTTTGCTTCTATTTATGTCATAAATTACATTTATAGATTTACATATGTTGAACCATCCTCGCATCTCTTGGATGAAGCACTTGATCATGGTGAATTATTTTTTTGATGTACAGCTGAATATGGTTTGCTAAGATTTATTTCTCTATTTTTATTTTTTATTGTTTAATTTTTTTTATTTCTGCATATTGCAGGGGTACAAATGTTTAGGTTACGTATAGTGCCTTTGCCCCACCCGAGTCAGAGCTTCAGGCATGTCCATCCCCCAGATGGTGCACACCACACACACCTATTAGGTGTGTATATACACATCCCCTCCTCCCCCCTCCTGTCCGCCCAACACCGGTTTGCCAAGATTTTATTGAGAATTTTTGCATCTATATTCATAAGGGATATTGGTCTATAGTTGTTTTTTTTTTTATTGTGTCCTTTCCTGGCTTTGGTATCAAGGTGATATTGGCTTTGTAGAATAAGTTGGGAAGGATTCTTTCCTTCTCAATGTTATGGAATAATTTCTGCAGTATAAGTACAAGTTCTTCATTGTAGGCTTGGTAAAATTGGGGTGTGGAACCATCTGGTCCAGGACTTTTTTTTGTTGTAAAATTTTTTATTACTGCTTCAATTTTGGTGCTTAATATTGGTCTGTTCAGGAGTTCCAAAGATGTGATAACTTTCACAATAGCAACAAAGAAAATAAAATACCTGGGAATATATTTAGTTAAGGAAGTGAAAGACCTCTATAGGGAGAACTACAAAACACTGAGGAAAGAAATCGTAGAGGATGTTAACAGATGGAAAAACATATCACACTCATGGATCAGCAGAATCAACATTGTTAAAATGTCCATGCTAACCAAAGTGATTTAGAGATTCAATGAAATCTCCATGAAAATACCAACATCACTTTTCACAGATCTAGAAAAAACAGTTCTATGCTCCATATGGAACCAGAAAACACCCTGAACAGACAATGAAACCTTGTGTAATAAGAACAAATCAGGAGGCATAACTTTACTGGATTTCAAGCTATACTACAAGGCTATAGTAACTGAAACAACATGGTACTACCACAAAAACAGAGACAGATTTGTGGATCAAAAGAAAGAACCCAATCTCATATTGCCATCTGATCTTTGACAAAGCAGATGAAACATACACTGGGATAAAGAATCCCTACTCAATAAATAGTGCTGGGAGAATTGGATAGCCACATGTAGAAAACTGAAACAGGATCTACACCTCTCACAACTCACAAAAATTAATTCATAATGGATAAGAGACTTAAACCTAAGGCATGAAACTATAAGAATTCTAGAGGAAAATGTTGGAAAAACTCTTATAGATATCAGCCTAGGAAAAGAATTTATGAAGAAGACCCCAAAAGTAATCACAGCAATAACAAAAATAAATAAATGGGACCTGATCAAATTAAAAAGTTTTTGCACAGCCAAGGACACAATCAATAGAGTAAATAGACAACCTACAGAATGGGAGAAAATACTTGCATGCTATTTAGCCAATAAAGGGCTGATAACTAGAATCCACAAAGAACTCAAGCAAATCAGCAAGAAAACAATCTAACAACCCCATTAAAAAGTGGGAAAAAGACATGAACAGAAACTTTTCAAATGAAGATAGACTAATGGCCAACAAACACATGAAAAATGCTCAACGTCTCTCATCATCTGGGAAATGCAAATCAAAACCACAATGAGATAACAGCTAACTCTGGTGTGAATGGCTTTTATCAAAAAGTCCAAAAACAACAGATGCTGTCATTGATGTGGAGAGAAAGGAACACTCATACTCTGCTGGTGGGACTGCAAACTAGTATAACCTCTATGGAAAGTGGTGTGGAGATACCTCAAAGAGCTGAAAGTAGACTTACCATTTGATCGAGCAATCCCACTACTGGGTATTTACTCAAAGGAAAAAAAGACATTTTATAAAAAAAGATACTTGCACTCAAATGTTTATAGCAGCACAGTTCACAATTGCAAAGATGTAGAAACAATCCAAGTGCCCATCAATACATGAGTGGATTAGTAAAATGTGGTATATGTATACCATAAATTACTACTCAGCCATAAAAAAATGATGAACTAATACCTCTTACATTAACCTGGTGGGAGCTGGAGACCATTCTTCTAAGTGAAGTGTCACAAGAATGGAAAAACAAACACCACATGTACTCAATACTAAATTGGAACTAATCAATCAACACTATGTGCAGACATGGCAGTAAAACTCAATGGAAATCAAGTAGGTGGGAGGGTGCAGGAGAGGATGGGTACCATGCACACTATCTGGGTAAAGGACACATTTATAACTTTGACTCAAACTGTATAAAAGCAAATTATGTAACCAAAACATGTATAACCCTGTAACATTCTGAAAGAAAAGATAAATAATAAATAAGTAACTAAGATCTTCAAACATAAAAATAAAGAGGGTGAAGGAAGCGGATGGGGCAGATGGAGAAGTTGAACTGCCGTGCAGTTGCAAAACAGCCTCAGTGGATGCAACAAAATTCTTGGAGCTGGGATGGCCATTCAGACTTGTTCTGAATTAGGGAAAGGGAACTAAGTCTTTGTACCCCCCTACATCAACCAGTTTTTGGTTGTTGGCTGCCTCTTGGAGACGAGAGTGTAAACTTGGGCAAGGCATTACCTTTTGGCTGAGGGCAAGTCCCAGAGAGGACTCAGCTGTGAACCATAAGCATTCAACACTCCCAGCAGCTATGGGAGTAAGTAGGTCAACCCTGAAGGGGATATTTGGGCAATGCATGACTGCCCTTGCACCACTTGTATTCACTTGCTTCATGTAATAATTTCATCTCATCTAGGTATAACTTATCCTGATTCTGGTTTCTCTTTTTTTCTGGAGAAATTTGAACGAAAAAGATTAGTGGGAAAAAATTCCAAATCCTGACATTGCATTTGTTCCTGAGGCTACAATTGATAATTCATCATCTCCCTCCTCGTGCACACATTCTATATCCCCTTCACATTCAACTAATCTGCTAGGCTAGGTGGTTTGTCTTGTGGGGCCATTCAGACCTTTATTCTTGAGAAGGCTGAGCCCCTAGTTAGCGTGTCTGTCTTAGGCTGTGGATGCTGCGTTTATTCATTTGCCATCAAAATTGGGCAGGGGAGTTATCAAGAGATATTCCCAAAGATCAGCTAAGTGTTAAATAGTCTTCCTTTCCTCCATTGTGTAATAGCAGCCTTATCTCATTCAAGTGAATTATCCTGCCAATATGGAGACTCTTTTCCTGGCCTGCTAGCCTTTTAGCACAAGAAATCTAAAATGACCAGGTGGCAGCCATAGTTTAAAGTATATTGAGACTCTTATTACTGTGTCCCTTTTTGGAAAAATTTCCTCTATGCAGACTAGAACCTCTAAGCCTGCAGAGCATTAAGTTGCAGGGACAGGAAGCACTTAGAGTGCTGCTGAGAAAAGCTACTTCTACTTCCACCCTTGATCCCCAGTTTGGAAAATAGCACCATACAATGGTCATTGATTTAAGATGCCAATGCTGTCGTGAAGGATAGTGCCCTGTCCTCATATGGTACTGGCTTTCAAAAGTCTGCTCCACCTCTCTATCAGGCCTGCAGGTTTGGGATGGTGCAGTCTTTGATAGGAACAGTGAATTTCATGGTCGTAGATCCACCACCACACCTGGTTTGTATTAATAAAATAGCTCACTGAGTCTGAGACAGTGATCTCTTGTATACTGGTGTTGGCTGAGACATTTTGGGCAAGAACTATAAACCCATACCTGAAATAGATGTCAATATTTAACTTGGAGGGGATTTGTCAGCAAGTCCCAGACCACAGAACTCTTAAAAAGGTCACTAATGTGGTAGGCCTGAATCTTCACAGGGATTGTCTCCTCCACTCTGGTGTGCATGTGTCTTACTGAGGCATCCAGAGTACTTGTCATTTCTTATTCATTAGGTCTAGCTAACATGTCTTTAATATCATAGAACAATGAGATGTTCTATAGGATGTCCAGATAGTCTGGGTATTTTCAAACTATATTATGACAAAGAGTAGGAGAGCTCACTTAGCCCTGGGGCAAGACCATGCATTTATACTGTTGCCCATCCCATGTAAAGGCAAACTGCTTATGCTCTTCTGCCTGCTAGATATTGAAAATAACACATTTGCCATATGAATACCACTTATCAGGGGCTGTGTTAATCTGCTATAGCAAAGATACCACATCTATCACAGTAGCTTCAACTATGGTTACTATTTAATTAAGTTTGAGATATTATCCATTGCTATAGACTGAAAGTTCACATCTCTCCAAATTCATGTGTTGCAACCTAATCCCCCATGTGATGGTATTAGGAGGTAGGGTCATTGCCAAGTGATTAGATCACAATGGCAGAGCGCTCATGAATGGGATTAGTGCCCTTATAAAAAAGACTCCAGAGAGCTCCTTGCTCCGCCTGCCATGTGAAGACATAGCAAGAAGACAGCTGTCTTTAAACTGGGAATCAGGCCCTCACCAGATACCTAATCTTCTGGCATCCTGATCTTCTCAGCCTCCAGAACTATGAGAAAGAAATTCCTATTTTTTATAAGATACCTAGTCTATGGTATTTTGTTATAGCAACCCAAATGGACTAGACACATACCTTGTATTCTAAAGGGCAGACTGGACAATAACTTGAGGATATAATGGGTACCACCAAGCCTATACCATTCAAGTCTTCGAGGATGGTACTAGTCTTTGCCATTTCCCCTAGAAACAGTACTGTTTTTGATCTTACAACCTTCCAAGATTTGGAAGGGCAATTTAAGGGGTATTCACTGGGCCTTTCTGCTCTAATAGCTCTTTGTTCATAGTTCAAGAAACCAAAGTGAGGGTTTTGCCAATTGCTAAGTGTGTTCATTCCAATTATGTATTTAGATACCAGGAAAGTGACCATTCGTGGGTCCATAAACCGAATGGACTCACAGTGAGATAGACTTGGGCCAAGATTCTATTTATTACCTGACATCCTCCTTTATTCTAATAGGGGTGTCATCATAACATGTCACTAGATATCAGTGTTCAACTCAGGCCTTGTATCCAACATCTTTCAAAAGGTATTCCCTTTCTCAGTCTATGGTTACCTGAGAAAATGATCTGGGTGAGGACTGGGGAAATCACTGTGATGTACATCTGCCATGATGTTGCAGTATCCTTTCTCAAGGGACCTGGCATCTCTTTCAGTTCATGGGTTCTGGATTTGAGAACTGCCTCAAGTCTGGAAACTACACAAGGGATTATGTCTTTCCTCAAGGGCAGCTGACCTCACCCTTTGTTCACCTAGTAATATTAATGTAAGTACTTTGGATTGTATATATTACGCAATACCCTGGTTGGTCCCTATCTGTTTCGCTTCTGGATATCTCATTTTCCACAATCCACCTCCATAGAGTGCCATGGGTCAGGCTTCCATGGCTGCCATTCCAACTTTGCTGCCCACTTTGCTGCTGACGATTAGGTGCTACTCTCCTGGGATCATATGATCGCTATTAGGGAGCCTAGTTCTCTTATAGAATCTCTTCTTGTCAGTCTTTTATTTTAGAAAACAGCTATTTCTGAGCTTCTCTATGATGCTACTTCTAACCCTTACCATCACATTCCTTAGTGCCTTGGTAAATAGAATGTCCTAAGGGCCCTACCGTGGAGCATAATTAGTTAGCTGTTGAAATTTCCATGTCCTTTAAAATAAGTCATTGCTTTTTCCAAGCTTCTAAGATCCGTCTCAAAAGCTTATTAGAACTGGACATCAAGATCCTTGCTAGGGTGTTCAGCCCAATGTCATGGGAGAGTGCCCCTCCATCAACAAACTCTCCCTTATTGCACTTTATGCTCTGCTCCCCTGGATTCCACACCCTCAGGATGGACTTCCTGGTTTGTGCCCCTGCATGCCATTGAGGCCTTACAGCTCATTTGTAGCTCATCCATCTCCTCCCTTAGCAGACTGACTCTGCCTTATCATGCCAAGATTTGACTCTAGTTATTGGTCTGGTTGCCAATGTAGGAGTTGGTGATGAATCCTGAAATGGTCAAACATTGTCTTGTAAACATTTGCCTATTTAACACTTCTCTAAGCAAAGCAGCCCTCGTCATCTAACAAGAATGAATAGGCCATTTCTGCAGGCCCAGAGGGTTCAGGCATAACTGGGGTTCAAAGTTCTGCAGGAGATTTATCCAGAATCCTTAATCCAAGTCTTAGGGTTTCATTCCTCCCATCTCAGGGCTCTGACTATGGCATGGGGACTTTCTAGGGTTGAGAATGAAAGTTCTGCTACTCTTAAGGGTAGGTCCTAAGCACATGAGGGTTTCTTTAAGTGTCACCAAGATCTTTAGTATTCACACTTGGCCCTGAATTGATGAGTAATCACCTTTAGCCTATCTCCCCCCCCCCACTTCAAATCATTGATGATCATCAGCAACAGCTATGCAGTTCCACAATCCTTATAATTACTTCTTCCCCCATGCTTCTCAAATGCTGGAGATGTTACACAATCCAGTGCATTTCCTTCCAGTCGATTCTATTGCAGTCAACCACAGTTGGAAAGCCTTAACAATTTTACTGCTTCAAAATACCAGGAACTATCAATACTCCACCTATCAGCAGCAATGGAGTACTAATTGATAGCTGGCCAGGGGGTGATTCAACTCCTGACTACCATCCTTAGTCTGCTTCCTAGCCCACACCTAATACCAATGTGTCATTGATTGGGTTTTCTATTAATAGAAACAGAAGCTGCCACAGGGAATTCAGGTGCAGATGATTTAGCAAGGGTATGTACTACAGGAAAAACCCTAAGGAGAGAGAAGAAAGAAAGGGAGGAGAGCATGCAATATTTTCATTGGTCAATTATAATAATTTGAGCAGAAAAATAATGTTGGTAGTTATTCTTTAAAGAACTGATTTAAAAAGTTGAGTCTGTGAAAGGTCATGAGTGGATAAGAATGTGCAGAAGAAAAAAATGGATATAGATTGTATAGGCCAGGCGCAGTGGCTCATGCCTGTAATCCTAGCACTTTGGGAGGCCAAGGCAGGAGGATTGCTTGAGGCCAGGAGTTCGAGACCAACCTCAGCAAGAGCGAGACCCCGTCTCTACAAAACATAAAACAATTAGGTGGGTGCGGTGTCATGTGTCTGTAGTCACAACTACTCAGGAGGCTGAGGCAGAGGAGGATCGCCTGAGCCCAGGAGTTGGAGGTTGCAGTGAGCTATGATGACACCACTGTGCTCTAGTCTGGGAGACAGAGCAAGACCCTGTCTCGAAAAAAATAAAATAAATATATAAAAGGCAGTAAGTACAAAAAGGTGACTTTAGTAGGAGATCTTTAATGTTAATGCTAGGTGCACATGAGAGTTGGCAGTGGGCAAAATGCTGATGCTTAAGAGGCAGAGATGGAAAAGAGTTCTTTTTTAAAGTAATGAGCTCATATTAATCTTCACGATTTATCACATCATGTGGCTGTCCCCTGATTTTCTTATCAACTATGTTTTTTTTTTGACAAGTGAGCTTTTTATATTACATTGATGTAGTTTCAGTGTTTTGCTCATCTGTCTGATGAAGCCTAGAGTCTGGACTAATATATCACCCCTTCCTCTTCACTTGACATTGTCATCAGTTGTAACTTCTCTTAAGATCTCATAAAAATAACTAATCTATATGCCAGGCACTCTCTTAACACTTCATTTCTCTTACATTTCATGATAACCTTATGAAGTAGGAAGTGTTGTTATCCCTATTTTTCACACTAGGAAACTAAGGCTCAGAGAGGTTAAGTGAAAAGGTCACACAACCAGTATATAAATGAGACACATGGCTACCTCTGCTCACTTTAAAAAGTGTTGTCACTAGTCAAGCTGAAGATGAAATCAAAAACGCAATTCCTTTTACAATAGCCTCAAAGAAAATTAAATATCTAGGAATATATTTAACAAAAGATGTAAGAGACTTATACAGGGAGAATTATGAAACACTAAAAAAAGAAATTATAGAAGACGTAAACAGATGGAAAAATCTACCTTGCACACGGATTGGTAGAATCAATATCATTAAAATGTCCATACTACCTAAAGTGATCTACAGAATTAATGCAATTCCTATCAAAATCCCATTATCATTCTTCTCAGATCTGGAAAAAATAACTCTACGCTTTGTATGGAACCAGAAAAGACCTTGTATAGCCAAAGCAATCTTAAGTAAAAAGAATAAATTGGGAGGTATTAGTCTACCAGACTTCAAGGTGTACTACCAGGCTATAGTAACTAAAACAGCTTGGTACTGGAACAAGAACAGGGACATTGACCTCTGGAACAGGACTGAGAATCCAGAGATGAAACCATCTGCATATGGTAATCTAATCTTTGACAAAGCTGACAAAAGCATACACTGGGGAAAAGAATCTCTTTTCAATAAATTGTGCTGGGAAAACTGGATAGCCAC
>RJWJ010003155.1:13466-35086 GCA_004363605.1 Indri indri | reverse complement strand
CGGACCCCCACCTCTCACGTCTCACAAAAATCAATTCAAGATGGATAACAGACTTAAACCTAAGGCATGAAACCTTAAGAATTCTTAACGAAGATGTTGGGAAGACCCTTTCAGACATTGGCATAGGCAAGGAATTCTTGAAGAAGAACCCCAAAGCAATCGCCGCAGCAACAAAAATAAATAAGTGGGATCTAATCAAATTAAAGAGCTTCTGCACTGCCAAGGAAACTATCACTAGAGTGAGTAGACAGCTCACAGAATGGGAAAAAATATTTGCACTCTACACATCTGACAAAGGGCTGATAACCAGAATCTATCTAGAACTCAAAAAAAATCAATAAGAAAAAATTAAACAACCCCATCAACAAATGGGCAAAGGAAATGAACAGAAACTTTTCAAAAGAAGACAGAAGAATGGCCAGGAAACATATAAAAAAATGCTCAACATCTCTAATCATTAGAGAAATGCAAATCAAAACCACAATGAGATGTCATCTAACCCCAATGAGATTGGCCTCTATCAAAAAATCCCGAAACAACAAATGCTGGCGAGGATGTGGAGAGTCAGGAACACTCTTATACTGCTGGTGGGACTGCAAATTAGTGCAACCTCTGTGGAAAAGAATCTGGAGATACCTCAGAGAGCTAAAACTAGAAATACCATTTGATCCAGCAATAGCACTATTAGGCATCTACCCAAAAGAGCACAAAACATTCTATGATAAAGACATCTGCACCCGAATGTTTATGGCAGCACAATTCACTATCACAAGGATGTGGAAACAACCCAAGTGCCCGTCAATCCATGAGTGGATTAATAAAATTTGGTATATATTTACAATGGAATATTACTCAAGCATAAGAAACGACAGTGATCTAGCACCTCTTACACTTTCCTGGATTAAAATTAAGCCCATTATCCAAAGTGAAGCACCACAAGAGCAGAAGAACGGGCTCCACTTGTACTCGCCATCAAACTGGTTCTAACTGATCAACACTAGGTTGATCACATGGCAGAAATACTCTCTAGGGATTAGGGGGATGGGGGGGCAAATCAACAACTACAGGACACGGGGAGCACTAAGTGGGGTGGGGGGAAGGGCATGCCTTTAACCTGCACTTGGGTGAGGCAAAGACAGAAAGTGTAACTGTAGTGTTTGTACCCTCACAATACCCTGGAATAAAAAAAAAAAAAAGTGTTGTCTCAAGATAACTGGTTCTGAAAAATCAAAACTTAAGAGTAATTGTCCTTTCCACGGCCACTTATTTTACTTGCAACAACAAACTTCTATCCACCCATCTGTGGTCAAGAAAAGAAGTAAAAGCAAATATTATGATTGAGAGCATTTAGTATTTAATTAAAAAGAAAGAAAAGAGAAGCACTGTGCGTAGCAGAAAAGTTGTTGTCAGGGAGTGGCAGAAATAAACACACCTAAACACTGGCCCAGTGCAGTGAATTCCTAAACAGACAGTAAAGTACTTTTTTTAAAAGCCTCCACAGAAGAAAATAAGGAAGAGGTTATAGTGGACTGAAATGTAATCCACAAGGACAAATGTGGTTTTGTTAAGGAGTCTGTTCAAGAAACTTCCTGCAGCTGTACCCAAAGGGGCAGCTCCCGGAGAGAGAGAAAATGGAATCTCTCAGCCGCTGTCTCCCAACAGTCAGTAGGATGTGTGTGCGTTCCTAATGGGGCAAACTCCCATATTACCAAACTCCACACACTGCCAGCCAGATGAGAAAGAAGAGAAAATTAATCATAGCACTTCAGAGAGATGATTTTAATCTTCTTCTAAGGGCAACAATTTGACTTGCAAGACTTCATATGCCATATAAGGCTCCAACTTGCCTTTCCAAAAGGCTACTGAAGCAAGAAAAATAGAATGACAACATAGCAGGAGAAAGGAGCTAGGGCTGTGGTAAGAAAAAATCTATGATAAAGAGAAAAAAGTCCAAAGGAGTTTATCAAAAATAATTTTAAATGATGAATGGCCCAAAGATGAAATTACTGTAGAAATTAGAAAATATTTGCACTCAATGGTATTGAACATATGACTTAAAATTGTCAGAAGTAGCCTAAGTGGTACCTAGAGAATATTAATAGCTTTAAATGCATATATTAGAAAAGAAGAAAGGCTAAATATTGATTTTTTTAAGCTTCCAAGAAACTGGAATAAGAATAGCAAATCAAACCTAAAGAAAGTTGAAGGAAGGTAATAATAGAACTAAGAACAGAATTCAATAAAACAGAAAATACACTATAAAGAAAAATAAATAATGGTAAAAGTTGTTATTTCAAAAAGATTAATGAAGTTGATAAACCCCTAGGAGGACTAATGAAGTGAAAAAGGAGAGATGACAAAAATTACCAATATGAGGCAGAAAAAGAGGACTTCACTATTATCCTATATCAATTAAAAAGATAATAAAAGAATATTGTGAAAACTTTTATATCAATAAATTTTACAATTTAGAGGAAATGAACAGATACCTTAGAAACACATTTTACCATCAAGAAATTGAAAAGACAACCCAAGAGTGGGAGAAAATTATTGTAAATAATATATCCGATAAGGAACTTGTATCTAGAATAAACAAAAAACTCCTTACAACCCAATTATAAGAAGATAAATGATCCATTTTAAAAATGGGCAAAGGATCTGAATAGACATTTCTCCAACAAAAAAGTACAAATGGCTAACAAGCATATGAAAAGATATTCAACATCTTTAACCATCAAGAAAATACAAATCAAAACCACAATGAAATACCATTTCACAACCATAAGATAGGCATAATTAAAAAGATAAATAATAACAAATATTGGCAAAGATGATGTCCAGTTTATCTATTTTTTCTTTTGTTATGTGTGCTTTTGGTATCACATCTAAGAAATCATTGCCTAATCCAAGGTCATGAAGATTTAGTCCTGTTTTCTTTTAATAGTTTTATAGTTTTAGCTCCTACATTTAAGTCTACGATTCATTTTGTATTAATTTTTATATATTGTGTGAAGAAGGGGTCCAGGTTTATTCTTTTGTATAGGGGCATTAGTGGTCCCAGCACCATTTGATGAAATGATTATCCTTTCCCATCGAATTATATTGCACCCTTGCAGAAAATTAATTACCATAAATAGAAGGATTTTTTTTCTGTACTCCCAGTTCTGTATCATTGATCTATATATTTATCCTTATGCCAGTAGTGCACTGTCTTGATTAGTGTGGCTTTGTAGCTATTTTTGAAATCAGGAAGTGTGAGTCCTTCAACTTTGTTCTTTTTCAAGATTATTTTTGCTATTCAGGATTCGTTGTATTTCCATGTGTATTTTATGATAAACTTGTCAATTTCTGCAAAAAAGCTAGCTGGAATTTTGATGGCAACTTTGTTGAATCTGTAGGTCATTTGGGGGAATATTGCCGTCTTAACAATATTAAGACTGTCACCATTAAGTGTGATGTTAACTTGTGGGTTTTTCAGGGATGGTCTTTATCAGGTTGAGGAAATTTCCTTCTACTCCTAATTTGTTGGGTTTTTCAAATTTTTTTCTGTATATATTGAGATAGTCATGTAGTTTTTGTTTTTATTCTATTGCAATTACATTAACTGATTTTTGGATGTTAATCTGACTTTGTGATCCTAGGATAAATCCTTCTAATATATTGCTGGATTTGGTTTTGCTAGTATTTTGTTGAGAGTTTTTACATCTAAATTCATAAGGCATATTGGTCTGTAGTTTTCTTCTCTAGTGATTTCTTTCTCTGGTTTTGATATAAAGGTTATACTGGCCTCATAGAATGATTTGTGAAATGTTTCTTCCTTTTCTAGGAGTTTGAGAAGGATTGATGTTAGTTCTTTAAAAGTTGAGTAGAATTGATTGGTGAAGCATCTGGGCCTGTTTTTTTTTTTGTGGGAAGATTTTTTAAAAAAATTACTTATTCAATATCTTTACTTGTTATGATTCTATTCAGATTTGGGGAAAATAAAAATGTTCTAAAATTGATTGTGGTGATGGTTGTAATATGCTGTGAATATACTAAAACCATGGAATTGCTCACTTTAAATGGGTGAATTGTATATTATGTATTCTAATGATGCCACATTATGTAGGACACCATCATAGTTAGATGTTTGGCCAAACGAGAAATGAGGGAAAAATTCACTAGGAAAATACTTGCTTCTATAATATTATACAGTATATACAAAGCCTGACGAGAAGAATTTTGTTTTCTTCTTTTTCTAAAAAAATTAAGAATATACTTGGAACATGAAAAGCAGAATTACAGAAAAGTTAGATCCTTCTTCATTAGTAGAACTGTTTGTCCCTGTTTAAAGTAATACCTAGACCCCATCTGCAATGCCTCTATTATCCCAACTCAGTCTTCTCAATAAGCAGTGTAGATAGCAACATAGAAAAAGTATCTTCATCTTATTTGGTTTTTTGTTTCATTTATTTATTTACTTACTGATTTACTGTATCATCTATCTGGCTGTCTATCAATCTTCCTATTTGAATTCTTTCACTTTCTTCCACACATTAGTGCTAATCTTGTAAATGCAGATATTCCTAGCAGAGCTTTATGGATCTCCTCCCAGACTGAGAGAGCTCCACTGAAGGAATAGCAATTGGGGGTGGAAAAAGGAGTGAGTGATTAAAAGAGTAGGTATTTTGGAAACACAGACATCAGTGTATAGGGCAATTTTATGACATATTTGGGGAGAGGGCAGGAGTTGCAGGCCAGGCACAGTGGCTCACACCTGTAATCCTAGCACTCTGGGAGGCTGAGGCAGTTTCATTGCTTGAGCTCAGGAGTTCGAGTAGAAAAATTAGCCAGGCATGGTGGCACGTGCCTGTATTCCCAGCTGCTTGGGAGGCTGAGGCAGGAGGATTGCTTGAGCCCAAGAGTTGGAGGTTGCAGTGAGCTACAATGATGCCACTGCACTTTAGCCAGGGTGACAGAGTGAGACTCATCTCAAACACAAACAAAGAAAAAATGGCAGAAGTTGCAGTGCCAATCAACTCATAATGCATGCCTGGAGAATTGTGTTGAGAAGGATTCTGAGCTTGCATCCCAGGTTCAGATGAAAGTGTTTCCTGGCTTTTTCTTAAGAGATGCGATCTCACTATGTTGTCCCCGCTGAAGTGCAGTGGCTATTCACAGGTGTGATCATAGTGTATTACAGCCTTGAACTCCCAGGCTCAAGCAAGACTCTTGCCTTAGACTCCCTAGTAGCTGGAACTATAGCCATGCACTACCATGTCCACCTTCTTTCCTGGCCTTTTAAAGGGTAGTGGCAATATATGTGTAAGAGAAGTTCCATCCCTTCAGTAGAGGTTTCTAGAGCAAGAGCTGCCTGGTTGTGGGTAGGAGGAAAATTTGGACAAAGCAACTGCCAAGATAAGAAAAATGGTTGAGATAGTATGACCCAGATTATGGTGATAGGGGTCATGAAGGAACCAGGCACAGAGAAGGCTATGGATAAACTAGTAGCAACTTTAGGGCAAGGAATAACTTGGAGTCAGAAGTGCTGCTTGAAAGACATTCAGCTGCATCGCATTGTTGCAGGTACCATTGGATGTCTATGGCTGACTTCTGGGCCTCATCTTTTCGATTAATAATATGAAAAGGCTACAGGGTTAGCCTGGGAAGGACAATTGGTCACTAGGCTGAGGGGAGTACCTACTGGAAGCGGGAATCAGGATGCACGGCAGTGCCAAGTACAAATTTGAAGGTGCCTAATATAAACATTGCCTCTTGCCTCTCATAGAATTTTCTGTACTTTGAGATCTAACAGACCACAATGAATACTCAGGGTTTCTTTACAAAAACAGATGTAGTGAAGGATTTTAATCAACACGAAGAGGTCCAAATAGAAGTCATTTGTTGAACTGAGATTGGAAGAAGCTGCCCGAGACAGGTGGGAGAGAAGCAGGGAGTGAAGTCCAGATGTGATGTAGGGTATCTGAGTTCATTATTCAGGGGAGGTGGGTCATGAGTTTGCCAGACCTGAGCAGCAGCTGGGCCAAGATGTGTGTCTGGCTCTTGCCAGGGATGAACTGGGACAGGATTACAAAATGGTGTGTTCTGGAGCCCATGATGGTCCCTTTACGAATCATTTCAGTGAACCTGGCCCATGCATAAAAAGAAGTACTTAAAACCCCTAAATGCCCCTCACCTCTCTCCAGAGGTCATTATATCAGCCCACCTTCCGTTTGCTACTCTGATTTGCTGTCCACGGTCTCAAGTCTTCCAAGCCATTTCTCTCCCACCTTAGTCCCAAGGTGTATCATCTTGATTGATGATGCATTTGGGATGTGCTTTACGATCCAACCATACATTTTTCTCTAGGATACTTGCAAGGAATTTGGAGGTAGGAGAGACTATCCTCTGATGCACCATAGCTCTTAGAATTTTTTAAAAATTTTAATTTGTACTTATGGGTATATAATAGTTGTATGTATTTATAGCGTACGTGTGATGTTTTGATAGAGGCATACAATGTGAATTAATCAAATCAGGGTAATTGGGGTATCCATAACCTTAGGCATTTATCATTTCTTTGTGTTAGGAAAATTCCAATTCTACTCTTTTAGTTACTTTAAAGTATATCCTAACTTTTTGTTGATTATAGTCACTTTGTTGTGCTATTAAATATTATCTATTCCATCTAAATATCTAACTGTATTTTGGTACCCATTAAGCATCCCCACTTTATTCCCCCTTCCCTGCTATCCTTCCCAACCTCTGGTAACCATCATTCCACTCTCTGTCTCCATAAGATCAATTGTTTTTATTATTTAGCTCCCACATATGGCTGAGAACATTCAAGATTTTTCTTTCCGTGCTTGGCTTATCTCACTTAACATAATGTTCTCCAGTTCCATTTCCATCCTGCAAATGGCAGGATCTCATTCTTTTTATGGATATATAATATTTCATTTTGTATATGTACCACAATTTCTATATCCATTCATCTGTTGATGGACGCTTAAGTTGGTTCCAAATCTTGGCTATCGTGAGTAGTGCTGCAACAAACATGGGAGTACGGATGTCTTTTTGATATACTGAATTCCCTTCTTTTGGATATATACCTAGCAGTGAGATTGCTAGATCATATGGTAGTTATATTTTTAGGTTTTTGAGGAACTTCCATACCATTCTCCATAGTGGTTGCACTAATTTACACTTCCACTAACAGCGTACAAGGGCTCCCCTTTCTCTACATCCTTGCCAGCATTCTGTTTAGAAGTTCTCTAAACAGAAAAGAAACAAAAAAGGAAACTTGGAATATCAGGAAGGAAGAAAGAACTTGGAAAGCAAAAATGTAGGTAAATAAAATAGACTTTCTTTTCTGCTTCTCACAAGTTTTCACTTGATGCAGAAAGTTTACAGTCTGGTGTGGTTCTTAATGTATATAAATGAAATATTAAAACAATTGTATGCTTAAACAGGAGAGGCTAAAGGGATATAAAAGCAGGTAAATTTTCTATATAATTTGCCATCAAACCACGTGAGGGTTAGGGGTGTGCTGCATGTATCAAGTTTATGTTCCATTTTATTTATTTAATTATTTGTTTGTTTGTTTGTTTGAGATAGGGTCTCGCTCTTGCTCTGGCTAGAGTGCAGTGGTGCCGTCATAGCTCACAGCAACCTCAAATTCCTGGGCTCTCCTGGGCTCAAGCCATTCTCCTTCCTGAGTCTCCTGAGTATCTGGGACTACAGGTTCAAGCCACCATACCCAGCTAATTTTTCTATTTTTTGTAGAGATGAAGTCTCGCTCTTGCTCAGGCTGGTCTTGAACTACTGGCCTCAAGCAATCCTCTCACCTCAGCCTCCCAAAGTGCTAGGATTATAGGTGTGAGCCACTATGCCTGGCCTTGTTCTATTTATTTTTTTAAAATTTTTTATTTGTTCTAATTTATGAGGTACATATAAAATTTTGTTAATGTGTATAATGTGTAATGATCAAGTCAGGGTATTAGAGTGTCCATCACTCGAATACAATACATTTCTGTTAACTGTAGTCACCCTACTCTATCAAACATTGAATTTATACCTTCTATATAACTGTATGTTTGTACTCTTCAACCCACTTCTCTTCATCCTTCCCCACTACCCATCACCCTTCCCAGTCTCTGTTATCTGTCTTTCCACACTCTACCTCCATATGATCAAATTTGTTAGCTTCCACATATAAGTGAGGACATATGATATTTATCTTTTTGTGCTTGGCTTATGTCACTTAAGAGAATGAACTCCAGTTTCATCCATACTGTTGCAAATTACATGATTTCATTCTTTTTTATGGCTAAGTAGTATTCCATTGTGTATATATACCACATTTTCTTTATCCATTCATCCATTCATTGTTGAACACAATATCTTTGCAATTGTGAATAGTGCTTCAATAAACATGGGAGTGCAGGTATCCCTTTGATGTATTGATTTCTTTTCCTTTGCATAGATACCCAGTGGTGTGATTGCCAGATCATATGGGAGTTTTATTTTTAGTTTTTTGACAAATCTTCCTACTGTTTTCCATAGTGGCTGTACCAGTTAATGTTACCATCAAAAGTGTATAGAAGTTCCCATTTCTCTGCATCCTTGCCAACATCTGCTATTTTTTGTCTTTTTAATAATGGCCATTCTGACTGGAGTAAGATGATATCTCATTGTGGTTTAGATTTGCATTTCCTTGATGATGAGTGATGTTTAACATTTTTTCATATAACTGTTGGTCATTTATATATCTTCTCTTGAGAAATGTGTATTCATATATTTTGCCTACTCATTAATGGGATTTTTTTCCTTTGAATTGTTTATACATTCTGAATATTCGTCCCTTGTCAGAAGAGTAACTTGCAAATATTTACTCCCATTCATCAGGTTGTCTCTTCACTCTTGATTATTTCTTTTGCTGTGCAGAAGCATTTGTAGTTTAATTAAGTCCCATTTTTCTATTTTTGTTTTTGTTGCCTATGCTTTTGAAGTTTTAATCATAAATTTTTTGCCCAGACCAATGTCCAGAAGACTTTTCCTTAGGTTTTCTTCTGGTATTTTTATAGCTTTGGGTCTTACATTTAAGTCTTTAATCCATTTTGAGTTGGTTTTTGTATATGGTGAGAGATAAGTCCAGTTCCATTCTTCTGCTTATAGCAATCCAATTTTTCCAGCACTATTTGTTGAAGAGGGTGTTCTTTCCCTAATGTGAGTTCTTGTTGACTTTGTCAATGATCAGTTGGCTGTAAATATGTGGCTTTATTTCTGGGTTCTCTAGTCCATTGGTCTGTGTGGCTATTTTCATACCAATACCACGCTGTTTTGGTTAGTATAGCCTTATAATATATTGTGAAGTCAGGTAATGTGATGCCTTCAAGTTTGTTCATTTTGCTTAGGATTGCTTTGGGTATTTATTTGGGCTCTTTTTTTGGTTCCATATGAATTTTACCATTGTGTTCTCTGATTCTGTGAATAACGACCTTGGTATTTGGGTATGGATTGCATCGAATCTATAGATTGCTTTGAGAAATACGGTCATTTTAACTATATTGATTCTTCTGATCCATGCACATAGGATGTTTTTTTCCCCATTTGTTTGTGTCATCCTCAATTTCTTGCATCAGTGTTTTGTAATTTTCCTTGCAGAGATTTTTTACCTTCTTGGTTAAATGTATTCCTAGATATTTTATTAATATTCATAGCTACTGTGAATAGATGCCTTCTTAATTTCTTTCTCAGTTAAATCATTTTTGGTATATAGAAATGCTATGATTTTTGCACATTGATTTTGTATTCTGCATCTTTACTGAATTCATTTATCAAATCTAAGAGTTTTTTGATGGCATCTTTAGGTTTCTCTAAATATAAAATCATATCGGCAAGAGAGACAATTTGACTTACTCTTTTCCATTTGGATGCCCTTTATGTCTTTCTCTTGTCTGATTGCTCTGGCCAGAATTTCAGTACTATGTTGAATAGGAGTGGTGAAAGAGAGCATCCAGTTTTTAGAGAGAATGCTTTCATCTTTTCCCCATTCAGTATGATGTTAGCTATGGGTTTGTCATATATGACCTTTGTTATTTTGAGGTATTTTTCTTCTGTGCCTGATTTTTTGAGAGTTTTCATCATGAAGAGATGCTGAATTTTATCAAAAGCTTTTTCTGTGTCTATCGAGATGATCATATGGTTTTTGTCCTTCATTCTGTTGATGCGATGTATCATGTTTATTGATTTGCATATGTTGAACCATCCTTGCATCCCTGGTATAAATCCCTGTATAAATCGTAGTGTGTTATTTTTTTGATGTGCTGTTGCATTGGTTTGCTGTTGGATTTGTTTGAGAATTTTTGCATCCATGTTAATCAGGGATATTAGCCTGTAGTTTTCTTTTTTTGTTGTTGTTGTGCCCTTGTCTGTTTTTGGTGTTAGGGTGTTGCTAGCCTTGTAGAATGAGTTAGGAAGAATACTTCCTCTCTGTTTTTTTTTTTTTTTTTCTGAATCGTTTCAAGAGGATTGACACTGATTCTCTGTATGTTTGTTAGAATTTGTCTGTGAATCCATCCCATTCTGGGATTTTCTTTGTTCAAATACTTTTTATTCTCATTCAGTCTCACTACTCATTATTGATCTGTTTAGGTTTCCTGTTTATTCCTGATTGAATCTTGGTAGGTTGTATGTTTCCAGGAATTTATCCATTTTCTCTAGGCTTTCCAGTTTGTCAACATGTAGTCTCTGACTATCTTTTGTGTTTATGTTGTATCAGTTGTAATATCTCCTTTTTCATTTCTAATTTTATTTATTTGGGTCATCTCTCTTCTTTTCTTGGTTATTCTTGCTAGTGGTTTATAAATTTTGTTAATCTATTCAAAGATTCAACTTTTCATTTTGTTGATCCTTTGTCTTTTTTTAGTCTCTATTTCATTTAGTTCTACTCTGATCTTTATTATTTCTTCTGCTAATTTTGGGTTTGGCTCATTCTTTATATATATATTTATAGTGTGGGTTGGGTAGGGTACTTTGTCTTTGATTCTGGGTGGATACAGTAGTGTAGTCTCCCATGATTTCTCTTTTTGTAATCAGTGTCAGTGGTATCTGTGAGTTCCTCAGTGGCTTAGAGTGCAGTTTTTAATGGAGGCTGCAGTGAGGCTTTTCTGGAGATGGGGACGCCATGAGAGCTGGTGATGGTGTTGGCCCAGCATGCTAGTCCTTGGGCTCCCAGGTGGCATGCACTGACACCATTTATAGTAGGTCTGATTGCACTGGTCCTTGGGCCTGTAGACAGGTTAATGGATGCTAGCAGTGGCAGTGGTGGGCTGGGCAGGTGGTGGGGTCCTTGGACTCCTGGGAAGTATGCATGGCATTGGTGATGGCAGTAGTGGAGGCAGGCTACCCCTTGAGCCTAAAGTGGCATGTGCAGGTACCACCAGTCATGGTAGTGGGCTGTGCCGGCCAGTCCCCAGGCCCCCAGGTGGTGTGTGTGGGTGGGTGCTGGTGGTAGTTCCAGTGGCAGGTTGGACAGGCCTGTCCTTCATCCCCCAGAAGGCATGTGTGAGGATAGGTGGTGGCAGTCAACAGGGCAGGCCTGTCCTCAGGACCCTGATGGTGTGCATGGGCATAGGCCATGGTGGACAGGGAAGGTTAATCCTCAGGGACCCAGATAGTATGCTGGAGCATGGCTGGTGGCAGTGGTAGGCAGGGAGGACTTTTCCTCAGGTTCCAGGACAGTGCTCAGGTATCTCTGCTGCTGGCAGAGGGGTGGGGTTGCTGTCAGTGTCAGCAGGCCTAGGCAGGCAGTTCTCATGCTCTAAGGGGCATGCACTTTGGCTCCTTTGTCCTGGGGGCAGTCTCCTTTATGTGCTGTATTGTTTGTCCCTAGGGTGTGGGAGACTGTGTGGGCCAGAGTGGGGACCCCTCCACACTACTGGATCCAGCTGGTGTTTGAACACTGTAGCCCTCTGGGTGGACATAGGGGGATGTCAGTGGATCTCCAGGGATGTGGAGATTCACTTGCCCTAGGGCAAGATGTAGTCTGGTGGGGGCTGAGCTGTCAAATGGCACCATGTTGTGGCTTCTTGGGTCTCAGGGGTGTGTGGGACCCAAGGTGAACTTCTTCTCTGGAGTGATGTCGTTGCATGGACTCCAGGCTACTCTTGCTCCCTCTCCGTCCGTATGACATGCCTATCCCCCTTCATCTTCTGTCATGAGTAGAGATTTCCTGAGGCCCTTATTAGAAACAGATGCCACCCCCATGCTTCTTGCACAAGCTGCAGAACTGTGAGCCAAATAAACCTCTTTTCTTTATAAATTACCCACACTATAGCAACACAAAACAGACTAAGACAACCATATTAGTAAGCTAAAGAAAGATCACATGATCATATCAATCTATGCATAAAAAGCATTTGACAAAACTTAACACCCTTTCATGATCAAACTCTTACAAAAATAGGAAGGGTAGAACTTCCTGAACTTGACAAAGAGCAGTCACAAAAAATCTGCAGCTAATATTATACTTAATGGTCAAAGACTGAATGTTTTCTCCCTGATATCAGGAAAAAGGCAAAAATGCCCACTCTCGCCACTCTTATTCAACATAATGCAGGAAGTTCTAGACAGTACAGTTTGGCAAGAAAAGGAAGTAAAAGACATAAAAATCATAAAGGAAGAAATAAAAATATCCCTATTTGCAGATGACAAGCTTGTATACATAGAAATTTCTAAGACATCTATTTTAAAAAGCTTGTAGATCTAATAATTAAGATAAGCAAGTCTCAGAATACAAGATAAACATACAAAATAAATTGTATTTTTATATATGAGTAATGAATGTATGGGCTTCAAAAGTTAAAATACAATACCATTTACAATCTCTCTCTTTCAGAAAAAGGAACACTTAGGGATAAACTTAATAAACTATGTAAAGGATGTATATGCTGAAATCTACACAACACTGATGAAAAATTTTAAAGAGGATCCAAGTAAGTGCAAAGTCCTATTGTGTTCATGGATTGAAGAATCAACATAATAAAGACATAAATTCTCCCCAAATTGATATACAGATTTAATATAATTCCTATCACAATCCCAGCAAGTTGTTTTGTTTTGTATATACGGTGCATATTATTCTAAAATGTGCATGAAAATTCAAAGGAACTAAAATGGATAAAACAATTTTAAAAAGTATATAAACTGGAAAGAATCAGTTTATCCAATTTCAATACTTATTATATATCTGTAATAATCAAAATTATGTGGTATTGCCAGAGGGATAGACATATAGATCAGTGTATGTTCACACCCCAGAGAAAAGTAATTCAAATTAGATTGCAGACTTACATGTAAAAGTATAAAAATTTTAGAAAAAAATGTAGGAGAAAATCTTCCGAATCTAGGGACAGGCGAAGAGTTCCTAGACTTGATGGCAAAAGCATGATATATAAAAGGAAAATTGATAAACTGGACTTCATCAAAATTAAAGACATTTGCTCCATGAAAGACCTTGTTAACAGAATGAAAATGCAAGATTTACAGTGGTAGAAAATATTTACAAGCCACATATTTGACAAAGGTTTAGTATATAAAATATATAATGAGCTCTCAAAACTCAACTTAAAAAAATCAAACTATACAATTAGAAAATGGGCAAAATACTTAAAGAGACATTTTGCCAAAGAAGACAGAGGATGTTAGGAAAGTAGATGTGTTTATAAAAAGTGACATGAGGGATCCGTGTGGTAGTGGAAATGTTTTGTAGCTTGACTGATTCTGTGCCAATATCCTGATTATGATATTGTATTATAGTTTTTCAAGATATCACCATTGGCAGAAACTGAGTGAAGAGAACATGGGACCTCTGTAGTATTCCTTACAATTGCATGGGAATCTAAAATTACCTCAAAAATTGTAAAGTTTAATTTTTTTTAAAAAAGGAAGGGATTAAGATAACTTGTGCTGATTAAGGTAACTTGATATGTCATGGAGAGTTTGAGAAGTGTTACTACTCCTGGAAGTGGCTTGTTAGGAAAAGAAATTTCTATGTAGTAGGAGTCAGGAGAACTGGGATTGCAGCTGTTGGGCACCCAGAGAGAAACAGTTTATTTCACGTCAGCCTGAAGAACTTCCATAGCATTCCTCGTAGTACAGGTCACTTGATTAAAAATTTATATAGTTTCCTTTTATGAGAAAACATCTTTATGTCACCTTCATTATTGATGTATATTTTTGCTAGATAAAGAATTCAGGTTGATGGCTTTTTCCTTTCAGCACTTTTAAGATATTCCATTGTCTGCCCTCTTAGATTATTTCTGAAGAGCAGTCAGTTGTAATTCAAATCATTGTAGCTATGTATATTATGGGCCAATTTTCTTTGACTGTCTTTAAGATTTTCTCATCTTTTTTTTCAGAAATTTGACTATGATATGTAGGCATGGTTACCTTTATATTTACACTGCTTGGTGTTCAGTTAGCTTCTTGAAGCTGTAAATTTACTTCTTTCACCAAATTTGGGGATTTTTGTCCGTTATTTCTTTAAATATTTCTTCTGCCTGATTCTATTTTTCCTCTCTTTCTGCAACTCCAATAACTCATATATCAAACATATTAGAAGTACAGATATTGTCCCCCAAGTTCCTGAGTTCATATTTTTAATCTCTTTCTCTTTTTTGTTCAGATTGGATAATTTTTATTAATCAATCTTCAAGTTCACTGACCTTTTCCTTTGTCATCCTCATTCTACTGTTCAGTGCATCTAGTGAATTTTTAAATATTTCCCTGAAAGTAGTTAGAATAGCTGCTTTAAATTCCTTGTTTGTTAATTCCAATATCTGGGTCTTCTATAGGTTGTTCTCTGTTGATGACTTTTTATTTTGAGAATAGGTCACATTTTCCTGTTTCTTTGTATGTCGAGTAAATTTGGATTGTATCTTAGATAACATAAATGATAATGTTGTAGAGAATCTGGATTGTCTTGTATTCTTCCAAAGATTTGTTTTGCCATGATATTATGTTGGTCAGGCTCAATCTGCAAACTTTATCTCTTGGGGAACAGCTCAAATTTTATATCTATCATTACTTGAGCTGCTTGACATCTGCTCATGCATGTGTAATTCAGGGGTCAGCGAGAGATTTAGGCAGACTTTATGCTGTGCACAGAATTTTGGGCTTTCCATCTCTGGTGCTCTCTTGTCTAGTTACCCCAAACTCTACTCACTCATTCTTTAGGCCACAAAGACTATGGATTTTCTTTTTTATTATTATTTTAAAATATTAAGGGGGTACAAATGTTTCTGTTACATGGAGCGCTTATAGCTTGAGTCAGGACTATAAGTGTGCCCATCATCTGAATAGTGTTCATTGCACCCGTCGCTTAGGTTTTTGTCCCTCCCCTCCTTCCCCTTCCTTGATTTCCAATGACTTTTACTTCCTTCTGTACACATGTGTGCCCATCAGTTAGTTCCAATTTATTAGAGAGTACATGTGGTATTTCTTTTCCCATTCTTCAGATATTTCACATAGGATAATGGTCTCAGTTCCATCCAAATTGCTGCAAAAGGCATTTAATTCATCTTTTTATGGCTGAGTAGTACTCCATGGTATACATATACCACATTTTGTTAATGCGCTCATGAATTGATAGGCACTTGAGCTGATTCCACATCTTCGCAATTGTGAATTGTGCTGCAATAAACATTTGAATACAGGTATCTTTTTGATAAAATGACTTCTTTTCCTTTGGGTATATACCCAGTAGTGGAATTGCTGGATCAAATGGTAGGTCTACTTTTAGTTCTTTGAGGAATCGCCATGCTGTTTTCCATAGAGGTTGTACTAATTTGCAGTCCCACCAACAGCATATAAGCATTCCTTTCTCTTTGCATCCACAGTAGCATCTATTGATTTTGAATTTTTTAATAAATGCCATTCAGACAAGGGTAAGGTGATATCTCATTGTGGTTTTAATTTGCATTTCCCTGATGATTAATGACACTGAGCATTTTTTCATATGCTTCATTGGTCATTTGTCTTTCTTCTTTTGAAAAGCTTCTGCTCATGTCTTTTGACCACTTTTTAATGGAGTTGTTTTTTTCTTGATTTGCTTGAGGTCTTTGCAGATTCTGGTTATTAGCCCTTTACTGGATGGGTAGCTTGTGAATATTTTCTCCCATTCTGTATGTTGTCTATTTGCTGTGTTGAATGTTTTCTCAGCTATCCAGAAGCCTTTTAGTTTAATAAAATCCCATTTATTAATTTTTGTTGTTGCCGTGATTTCCATTGGGGTCTTTTTCATAAATTCTTTGCCTAGGCTGATACCTAGAAGAGTTTTTCCTACATTTTACTCTAGAATTCTTATGGTTTCATGCCTTACATTTAAGTCTTTTATCCATCTTGAATTAAATTCTGTGAGTGGTGAGAGGTGTGGATCCTGTTTCATTCTTCTGCATGTGGCTATCCAATTTTCCCAGGACCATTTATTGAATAGGGCTTCTTTTCCCCAGTGTATATTGTTGTCTGCTTTGTCAAAGATCAGTTGGTTGTAGGTAGATGTTTTTTTATCTGGGTTCTCTGTTCTGTTCCATTGGTCTATGTCTCTATTTTTGTACCCATGCCATGCTGTTTTGGTTACTACAGCCTTGTAGTATAGTTTAAAATCTGGTAATATGATGCTTCCACATTTTTTTCCCCCCGCTTAAGATTGTTTGGCTATTTGGGCTTTTTTCTGGTTCCGAATGAAGCATAGAATTATTTTTCCTAGATCTGCAAAGTATGACTTTGATAACTTGATGGGGATTGCATTGAATTTTTAAATCACTTTGGGTAGTATGGGCATTTTAACAATGTTGATTCTACCGATCCATGAGTATGATATGTTTTTCTATTTGATTGTATTCTCTTTGATTTCTTTCCTTGGAGTTTCACAGCTCTCCTTGTGAGATCTTTCACCTCCTTGGTTAAGTACATTCCTAGGTATCTTATTTTCTTTTAGCTATTATGAATGGTATTGAGTCTTTGATTTGACTCTCAGCTTGACTCTTATTAGCATATAGAAATGCTACTGATTTATGTACATTGGTTTTATATCCTGAGACTTTGTTGAATTTATTTATCAATTCCAGGAGTCTCTTTGTGGAATCTTTGGGATTTCCTAGATATAAGATTATGTCATCAGCAAAGAGTGATAGTTTGACCTCCTTTTTCCCAATTTGGGTACCCTTACTATTCCTCTCTTGCCTGATTCCTTTCGCTAGGACTTCCAGTACTATGTTGAATAGGAGTTGTGGTAGTGGGCATCCTTGTGTTGTTCCAATTTTAGGGGGAATGCTTTCAACTTTTCCCCATTCATTATGATGTTGGCTGTAGGTTTGTCATATATGGCTTTTATAATTCTGAGATATGTTCCTTCTAAGCCTCGTTTGTTAAGGATTTTTATCATGAAAGGGTGCTGGATTTTGTCAAATGCTTTTTTCACATCTATTGAGATGATAATATGGTCTTTGTTTTTCCTTTTGTTTATGGAGTGAATCACATTTATTGATTTATGTATGTTGAACCATCCTTGCATTCCTGGGATGAAGCCCACTTGGTCCTGGTGTATTATTTTTTGATGTGCTATTGAATTCAGTTTGCTAGTATTTTATTCATGATTTTTGCATCTACATTCATAAGGGATATTGGTATGTAGTTTTCCTTTTTTGTTGTGTCCTTTCATGGCTTTGGTATCAAGCTTTGATACTTGCTTCTTAGAATGAGTTCGGGAGGATTCCCTCCTTCTCAATGTTATGGAATAATTTCTATATTATGGGTACCAGTTCTTCTTTGTAGGTCTGATAGAATTCAGCTGTGAATCCATCTGGTCCAGAGCTTTTTGAGAGGCTGTGGGGAGGTTTTTTATTACTGCTTCAATTTCACTGTTCAGTATCGGTCTGTCAGGAGTTCTATTTCTTCCTGACTGAGTCTTGGGAGTTTGTGTGTTTCCAGGAATTTGTCCATTTCCTCCACATTTTCTACTTTATATGCGTAGAGATTTTCATAGTATTCATGGATGATGTTTTGTATTTCTTTGTTATCAGTTGTGATATCTCCTTTTTCATTTCTGATTGAGCTTATTTGAGTCCTTTCTTTTCTATTCCTGGTCAATCTAGCAAGAGGTTTCTTGATTTTCTTTATCTTTTCAAAGAACCAACTTTCTGTTTCATTGATCCTTTGTATTTTTTTGTTGTTGTTTTCCATTTCATTTAGTTCTGCTCTGACCTTTGTTATTTGTTTTCTTCTGCTGACTTTGGGTTTGGTTTGCTCTTCCTTTTCCAGTTCTTTGAGATGTGATGTTAGGTTGTTAATTTGTGATATTTCTGTCTTTTTGATGTAGGCATTTAAAGCTATGAATTTTCCTCTGAGGAATGCTTTTGCTGAATCTCATAGATTTTGATTGCTTGTTTCCCCTTTTTCATTCAGTTCAAGGAATCTTTTGATTCCCATCTTAATTTTGTTATTGACCCAATAAGCATTCAGCAGCAGGTGGTTTAATTTCCATGACTTTGTGTAGATTTGAGTGTTTCTCTTGTGATTGATTTCTAGTTTTATTCCACTGTGGTTTGAGAAGATACACGGTATATTTTGATTTTTTTGAATTTTTTGAGACTGTTTTGTGTCCTAAGATATGATCAATTTTGGAGAACATCCCATGTGCTGATGAGAAGAATGTACATTCAGTAGTTTTTGCATAGAATGTTCTATAAATGTCTGCTAGGTCCATTTGATTTAGAGTTCTGTTTAAGTCCAGTGTTTCTTTATTTATTTTCTGCTTTGATGATTTGTCCAGCTCTGACAGTGGGGTGTTGAAGTCCCCAGCAATTACGATGCTGCCATTTATTTCCTTGCTTAGCTCTTGTAGAATTTGCTTTATGTATCTGGGAGCTCCTGTGTTAGGTGCCTATATTTAGGATGGTTATGTCTTCTTGTTGAATTGCTCCCTTTACCATTATATAATGACCACCTTTGTCTTTCTTTACATTTGTTGATTTAAAAGTCAATTTTATCTGATATGAGAATGACTACACATGCTGTCTTTTGGTTTTCATTTGTGTGGAATATATTTTTCCATCCTTTCACGTTGAGTCTGCGTGCATATAAACATTGTGATTTAGATGTGTTTCCTAGAGACAGCAGATAGTTGAGTTGTGTTTTTTCATCCATTCAGCCAGTCTATATCCTTTGAATGGAGCATTCAGATCATTAATATTGAGTGATAGAATAAATATATGGGGCACTGATCTGTTCATTATGTTTGGTAGTACCTTGTTGCTTTGTTTTCCCTCTTGTCCTATTGTTTTATAAGAGTTGTGAGTTTTAGGTTTTTCGGGGTGATTTTACACTGGTGGGTATCTATAGTGATGATTCATGTATAGTGCACTTCTGAGTATTGCCTGCAGGGCAGGTGTGGTCATGACAAATTCCCTCAGTGTTTGCTTGCCTGGTAAAGACTTAATTTCTCCATCACTTGTGAAACTTTTTTGCAGGATACAAAATTCTAGGCTGGCAGTTGTTCTGTTTAAGAAGATTAAAGATGGAGCCCCAATCCCTTCTGGCTTATAAGGTCTCCACTGAGAAGTCTGCAATTATCCTGATGGGTTTTTCTTTGTAGGTTAGTTGTTGCTATCATCTCGCTGCTTGTAGAATTTTCTCCTTCATTTTGACTTTTGCCCAGTTGATTACTATGTGTCTTGGAGATGTCCTGTTTGCTAAGCATCTGCCTAGTGTTTGATGACCATCTTGTATCTGGATGTCTGAATCTCTGGTGATTAGCGTTCTAGCCATCCTGTGTTGTGCCAACTGTAGCTTCGCTTGAGACTAAAAGCTATTATATAAAAATAGGAAACTCACCTCGTGCTATTTTCTTCATCCAAGTATCATTTTTCTTTTATAAATTGCCTGCTTTTTGTCATTCTCTAGTGCCTACAGATGATTTGTGTGTGTGTGTGTTTGTGTATGTCCAGAGTTTATAGTTATCTGCAAACGGATTGGTCTAGTAAGTTACTAAGCTATACCAGAAGTTGAACCCCATTCCTCTCCTTTTTATCTGGAGAACATCTGCTCATTTGTCAAGGATCAGTTAAGACTTTACTTCCTCAGAGAAGCCCTCCTTTTTCCCCTCTCCTTTAGATTGAAAGGTTGAAAGTTAGGTGTCCCTCCCCTAGGCTGTTATAGATCTTAGTACCAAATTTGCTTATAGTACTTATTATATCGTATTGAAATTATTTATGTATATGCTTCTTTTTCAAGAATTTGAAGGCATGGTGGCTCATGCCTGTAATCCCAGTACTTTTGGAGTCCAAGGTAGAGGATCGCTTGAGGCCAGGAATTCCAGACCAACCTGGGCAACATAGCAAGACCCTATTCTAAAAAGAAAAAAAAAAAGTATGTTTAAGTCAGGGCTTTTAGAAAAAAAAAAAAACCAAAAAAACGAATTTGACCTCAGAGATTCCAGCTTGTTTATTTATCTTTGTATCCCCAATGTCTAGTACATGGTCTGGTGTATAGGTGCTAAATATTTTGTTGAACACTCTGTATTAATATGCAAAATATATATATATACATTGTATCTTATAATTCTCTGTTGGCAAGTGTGTAACATATAGATATTCAAATTAAAATGTTAAAGGGCATATGTACAACATAACATTTGGCCTAGTAATGATAGGATGATTATAAAGAACAACCAAGTAGACTCAGGTCCTACTAAAGATTCCAGACACAGCAATGGGGATGGCAATTCAAATTAGGAATTGAGGTAGAATCTCTGTTTTGTTGAGCAGGCACTAGTGGTGGGGCCTAGAGACGAAGACAGCCACATTATGGGCTCACAGATGCCCACAGGGTTCTCATTCCATTCACAATAACTAATTCCAGATTCTAATCACTTAGCCTAGAACAGCGTTCAGACCTGGTGAGTCTGAACCTTTATCCTGGTGAGCTCTAGCCATTAGTTTTATTCTGTTGGGAGATACAGCAATCCTGGTCACATAAATGTCATAGGTTTTTATTCATTTTGTTAGGCCTTGTGCTCATATTGGTTTTTAAAAGGTCCCAAAATACAGTGAAAATGGTCGTGAAGGGGAAACACCTTAGAAGATATTCAATTAACTGACAGCTAGCTGAGGCCAAGACCAGGCAGGGATGTGACACATGATGAATATTAAAGAAAGGTGTTTTTAGTACGTGTGGCAATGGATAGGTAAGGTAAAAGAATGGTAACTATACAAAATTTCCATAGCTTGAGTGTCACTGTTTCAGGAGACCCCAGGTCAATTTTCCCTTTCATAGGACACCAAACATTAGACGCTTAGGATACAATGAATAATAATTTCCCTCTCTCGAGAAAAAATTAACAACCATGGATGTTAACCATAATTCATAAGTCTTACCTAGATTTTTTTTTTTTTTTTTTTGAGACAGAGTCTCACTCTCTTGCCTGGGGCGAGTGCCGTGGCGTCAGCTTAGCTCACAGCAACCTCAAACTCCTGGGCTCGAGCAATCCTACTGTCTCAGCCTCCCGAGTAGCTGGGACTACAGGCATGCGCCACCATGCCCGGCTAATTTTTTCTATATATATTTTTAGCTGTCCAATT
>RJWJ010003155.1:0-13366 GCA_004363605.1 Indri indri | reverse complement strand
GCCTCAGCCTCCCAGAGTGCTAGGATTACAGGCATGAGCCACCGCGCCCAGCCTCCTTACCTAGATTTTGTGCACCTTTCTAAGAAAGATAAATTTCACATTATAGCAATACACAGGAAATGTGTGGATCCAATGTAACTTGTTCAAAAAATTTATGCCAGCTTGCCGTTTATTGTTTCTAGTAAAGTACAAAGAAAGACTTGCCTAATAAACTTGTCTCAAATGAGATAACGAAGCTAGGATAGGACACCAACACTGTTGAATGTTTCAGCCCAAAAAACAATTATAAGAGACTTACAACTTCATCCTCCCTTGAAGAAGATATCTGACTATAGGCAAAAGCCTCTCAGTTTGCCCTCAGAAAGTTGGAGCGTGGAGTTCCACTGGAATAAAAAAAAAAGTTACATCATAAGCAGAGGAGTTGGACTGCAGCCAGCGTGGTGGGATCTGCATATTGTATAAGATCATTTCAAATGGAGAAGAATGAAAGGACAGCAGGCAAACCCCTGACTGATCTCTATCAAGGCAAGAAAATTAGGCCTCGCTAGAGGTTATTACCCCCAGTTTCAGCAAATGTCTTAGGTAGCGAGATTTAGCCATTACCAAAATATTAAGCTCAAAAAAATTCAGGTTTTGAAAAATCATTTTCAAAGTAGACATGAAGATTAGGTTAACGATATCCTTTGAGTTAAAGAGAAAATGTCTATTTTATTTGGCATTATGTATGTCTCTAATTCAAAATGTTGTTTCAAAGAAGGTACCAAGTTGAGGGCTACAAAATGATTTCTTTTGATTTCTCTAAGTCCTAGTACATAACTTTGTTAACAGGGCACTTTAGAAACTGTCATCATCCTCTTTTGTACTTGAGATTGAGTGGAAGAGGATGCAAGATAAGTACATAAGGAAGCTCTTCGTCTGAAGATATCCCTATATGTGAGCTTAAAGCTATTCTAAAATGAACAAGATTGAAAAAGAAGCAACTTTGACAGTTTAGAGAATGAACTTCATTTCCAGGAGGTTGGCATATGCAGGTTTAAAAGGAATCCCAGACAGGAGTGGGTTGAAAAGTGTTGAATGATGAAGTGTTAGATAAAGGCACACCCAGATGTTAATTGCTACATTTCTATTTCAAGCTTCGCCATGTGTCTTCCATTAGTATAAACCTATTTAAATAATTTACTCTTCTTTTGACAATGCAGTGGCTGACGTCACTTCTATTCTTGTTTATTATCTCCGTTGTTTTCAGTATGCTTACCAGAGGATACTTTGTATCAGGTTACTGGAAAGGAACAAACACATTTGTTGTCACATCAGAGATATATTACTTTAAAATTAAAAAATAATCTTTTTATGCAGCAAATTTCAGTTACTTCTTTCAAATTTTGACATAAGATATTCAGTTAATAAAAACTGGGCTCTGTTACATAATTTCATACTATAGGTAGAAATACATTTTTAAATATCTGCCAATTGCTATTTTCCCCTCTCTATCTTCTTTCCAACTCAACACATTATCCAAACCATCTTTCCTTGTCTTTCCTATTCTTAGAGGAATTATGCAAAACTGATGAACAAATATTTAAATTCCTGGGATATAAAGCATGAGATTTGAGCATCTGACTTGCTCATAATCCCTTTCTGAACAAATAGACCAGAAGCATCCCTTAAGCATAGGTGGCCCTGCTCAGGTTTCTAGACTCTCAATACCATGATCACAGCTGATTGGACCCAAAGGTAGCAAATGAACTGGCTGAGAGGCGAGCAAGCCTATCATGAGAGCTTTGGCTAAGAGGGGTGCCGTGGTGCCCAATAACTGGCCAATACCAACAGAGCCTTCTCTTAGAGAGTTTGAACGGGACACCTGCTATGAAAGGTTATTTCATAGCAATGAGCACTAGTAATGAAGACAGTAGCTGAGTGGTGGACTTAGGAGCAATGAAAATCTGCTGTTACAGGTAGGATGAAGTTAGCAGATTACTAAAGTTCTATTGCCTTCTTAATGATACCCCAGTTCTCTCCATAGCCTAGCTGTGTGGCTATTGAGACTGTTTCCTTTTCCTTCAATGACAATCTCTCTGTTTATCCACAATAAATTCTCATTAATTGAAACAACATGAGAATGTTCCTTACAATCCTAAAACATCCAGCGCAGAGCTTCTCAAATTTTAACATGCACGTAAATCTGGGAAATTTGTTAAAATGCACCACCTATTGGTTGTCATAACAACCTTACCAGATGGGTTTCTCCATTTTAAAAATTAAGAAATTGAGGCTCAGGGTAGTTATTTCTGCAAGGCTGCACAGCTCTTAGGTGGCAGGACCAGGAATCAAGTCTAGATCTGCCTGAGTCTAAAGTGTATGTTATTTGCTCATGTTGTCTTTCAAAGTATAATTTTGTTTCTTTCAAATAATTTAAATGTTTGGATTGCCAAAATAGTTTCTTAGGGAGTACTCCCACACGGTTTCACTCTCTATTCACTTTATTCACTGCTGTTGGGTGAATTTTTCTAAAAATAAGAAAAAAAAATCTTTAAAAGAAAATTATAGTACTACTCTCAGTTTCAAGAAACTTTAATATTTCCTGATTATCATTCACCCCTTATTATTCCCTGCAACCCACCGTAAACCCCCATTACAGATATGCCAGATTCCTCTTCCTTTCAATCCACATCCAAATCCTTCTTCTGTTCCAATGCTTGACAAATGTTACATGTCCTTTAAGGCCCAGCTCAAATCCTTCCTTCCCCCTGAAGTTTTTCCTTACTTAATCATAAATTCTATTATATCGATGTCTTGACTTTTGCATTTTTTCAGTCTCATTTCCCCCAACATCATTTAAGTATTGTATGATCTGCTAATATACAGCTTTTTATGTAATGGATTTTCCTATCCAGCCTAGTTTTCACCTCTGAAATAGCAAGTATTTAATTTTTATACTTTTTATAGTTGGTTGTACACATGTCAGAACAGGATTTTTTTCCCTTAACTTTATACTTTTTATAGTTCAAGGGTTAAATTTTGAATGTGAAACACATTAGAAAAAAACAGATTATTATACTGGTTATAAAATTAAAATACTATAATTTATAATTTTTTTTATTTTTTTTATTTTAAAAAGGAATTTATTCTTACAGTTATGAAGGCTGAGAAGTCCAAGGTTGAGGGGTCACATCTTTTGTAGTAAAAAGAACAATGGAGTTAGGGTCATAAATCTGATTTCTAATCTTAAATCTACTGTTAATGAACCATGTAACCTTGAGTGAATATTTTCTCTAGAACTTGATTTCCTCATTACTGTAAAATGAGGGGCTTTTGCCAGATTATGTACTGCTCTAAAATTCTATGATTTTATAGAAAAATTTCATCTGAACTTTAAAAATACTTTATCTTGAATAGATTGGAATTCTGTTCATAGCTAATGTTAAAGCTATCTTAGACACTCAATTTTCCATGTTGTATAATATTTGCTTCATGTACACATTAGACTGAATTTCCTTATTTCTAGTGTACCTTTTCCCTACCCCTTTGTAAGACTTTTCTCTATCATAGTTACTAGTGCCGTATATTGAATCAACTGCAAATGTTTATTCAAGTAACATCCAAATTGATGAACTTTATTGGATAAAGATTCAGAATTCACAATATTCTTTAATTCTTGTTTGTTTTTATAATGATTCCATAGCCAAATGCCATGTTTTATACATTCTGAAACTTTATTTCAAAACAGATGTGGTGGCTACATAAAATGATAAACATTCCTACATTTTTCAAACATTTGCAGACTTGAATTATGGGAGACTGATTTTGAATTTACAAGTTCCATTTAAAGTAGAAGAAATCAAAAGCATTGTTCATTTGAAAAATGTCACAGACCACTTCCTTATTCAAGAGAAACATTGTGAGAGGTGATATGTTCCATCCATGACTTGACGTGGAGCTGAATCTTTTAGCCATTGAGTAGGTAGACAAGTATTACCTGTAAGACATCAGAAAATCAGTAGTACCAGGGCAGGACTTGAGGAGACATCTGTCACTTGGGGGATGACAGATCAAAACAAGGTACAGCTTCATAACCAGATCCGATAATTACTAAGCATGAATACTGACATAAAAAATATTTCGAATAATTATGGCTAGGACTTTGCTTTTGCTCAGTCAGGAAGGGCTACAGATTTAATACATTTTTGTCTGACCTCATGTGATATTAATTACACAATGTTTGAAGGTAGAGAACAGCTGCTGAAAAATACATAACAAATAATAAGGGTGTGTGTATGTGACCATGTTTACTGCCAATTCTTAATATGCTGAGGAAGAAGAACATCCAGAAATCATCTCTCCCTCCAAAAAAATATAACTATGTTAGGGACAATAGTGAGACGGAAAAAATGTTACTTAACTATTTTATGTCTTTAGCATGACTCATTATAAATAACATTATTATTTTATTATTAAATATTTAATACAATATTACTTACATTAATGTATAATTATGTTAATACTATAATCTTTACAATATATTATTTAAATATAATATACACTTAACTGTAAGTATCATTATTGTATTATATAGCATTGGACTAGTCTGTTTTTTAAAATTTAAACTAAAAAATGTATTTTTCCAATAATTTCGAAGCAAGTCCTTCCAATAGAAAAGTTTTATTTAGGCATCTACATTTATCATAAAATATTGAAGACACAATCCATATTTTGATAGCAGTAGCTTTTTTCCTACGTGAAGAGAAAATGAGAACTTTCCCTATATTAATTTGTGTTGCAAAGTTTTCTGACAATTAAAACTGGAAAACACATTTAAAGTTTTCCTATTAAATTTGTAACCAAGGTGAGATCAATTAAGACTAAGTTGGTTCCATAATCCAGTATTAAATTTCTCCTATTACCTTGACTGGAGTGCCATTATTTTCTTTTATCCACCTATAACTAGTTTATACATTTTAATGTATATTTGATTTATTAGATTGTTCGCAAATTTGTTAAGAAAAAAATCAGAAAACATAAGCCTGTTTTAATCAAATGAATGTACATGCTGTTGTTTTGGCTTTGGTTTTTTCCCTTCATGACAACAATGACTCATCTGTTGAAAAATGAATAGTCAGTTTCCAAGGATAACACAAAAAATTGTTTAATAATAATTATTACTTAATTTCTGATATCTCTATAAAATTTTGAGGAAAAATATAAAATCATGAGTACCCTAAATTAATAGTGTAGACTTTTGAGAATTATCTACAGCTTTCTGAGTTATAACAGCTTCTTTTAAGGTTGCATTAATTTAAAAGGAATCAAATCATTATTAAAAGTAAATTTTGACCATGATTAAGATTGTGATTTAAAACTACTTATTTAAAATCAAATCTAATAAAAAGTGAAAAAATCTAACAAAAAGAGATGATATGGTAAAAATTTAAGGTGAAATACATAGAGATTAGCATGAGGCAAATTAGTTCATCAGGCCCAAAGCTCCAATTTTAGGATATGGACTAATTCAAAAGAAATATGCAACCCTCCTTTGGCACCAAATTCCTCCAACATATTGTTGAGAGTAATTGCTTTCTACTCATTTCCCTGTAACAAGGCTTCTAGTTCTTCTACTTTACTGGAAATATCCTTCCTGAGGCCAGCAGTGACTTCTTTCTTGCCAAATTCAGAGGCCTTTTCTCAGTTTGCCTATTGCTCAGTCGTTCCATTGTGTTTTAGATGGGTAATCTCACATTTGTTTCATTTTATTTTTAGTGTTCTAAATATTCCAAAAGTAATGTGTGTTCTTTGTAGTGAAGTACAACATACAGATTTCACCAACGCTAACATTTTAGTAGAATCTTTCCTGGCTTTTAAGTACATTTTTGTACATTGTATGTATGTGTCCTGAAATAGGTCGATAGGAGACAGACAGGAGTCATTCTTACATTAATACTCAGATGTCATTGGCTTTTGCTCCACTTGCTTACAGAGAACATTTGCCTCTTCTGCAATGTTCTTCAAGTATTTCTGGGGGTCCTTAGAGGTGTCTGGTGTGTACTTGCAAACAAGTCTTACCTTAAAGGTACTGTTACTGCTCTATCAGGTGTCAATCTCTCACCAGGTGTCATGTACTCTTCTACACACTGACACTAGCTCTCTAGAGCCCTTGAATTGTCCAAGCAGGGCCAACTTCTGAAAGCAAAAAGGTGGGGAAAAGATATACTAGGAAAATGGCTAATCAAAAGAATGCCAAGTTAGTTAGGTTACATCAGATAAAAGTGACTAACCAAAAAGCATTATTGGAGTTAGGGAGATCATTACATTATAATAAAAAGTTTATTTCACCAGGAATTAAACTTTGTTGCCTTCTACCACATTTCAATTCCAAGATGTACATTTTTTTCGCATTTTAACATATCTGAAGTCAGTAGGCATCTTACAGCCACAGTCAGACGAGCAGCAGAAGTAATATGATTATCACTGCTTGAGCATTCACATCAAAACTTGCAGAATAGGTGTGAGAGGCATGAAAGAAAATTCTGGAGAAAATCGTACTGGAGAAAATCTTACTAAATCCTGATACTGTACGGAGAAGGGTGGACATCAATGACTCAGTTGAAAAGTGATTGAACTAAGTCGAACCAAATACGAAGTTGTTTTAGAAATATCTTAACCAGTTTATTTTCCCCCAGCTTTATTGAGGAATAAGTTACATACAATAAAATTTACTCAGTTTAAGTGTATAGTTTAATGAGTTTTGGGATTTACATATAGTCATGTATCCATGACCATAATCAAAATGTAGAACTTTGCCAACAACTAAAATTCTTCGTGGTGGCTCTTTGCAGTCAGGGCCTTCTCCCATCCTGATTCCAGGCAACTATCAATCTGCTTTCAATCACTATAGTTTTGCCTTTTCCAGAATTTAATATTAATAGAATAATACAATATGTAGTTTTTTGTATTTGACATATTTCATTTGCTTGGGTAATTACCTCAATTGCTATGTGATATTGTAAGTATATGTCTAACTTTATGAGACAATGCCAAGTTATTTTTTTATATGGTATGAAGTCCAGTATAGCTTTTTTGATTTGGATTTACAATTGTTTCAGCAGTGCTTGTTAAAAGGCTACCCTTTCTCCACTGGATACTTTTGCACTTTAATAAAATGTGCGGGTCTACTTCTGGACTCTCTCTTCTGTTCCATTGTTCTATATATATACTTTTTTTGTTGTTATTGTTGTTGTTAGAGACAGGGTCTCACTCTGTCAGTCAGGCTGGTGTGCAGTAGCATGATCACAGCTCACTACAGCCTCACACTCCTGTGCTCAAGTGGTCCTCCTGCCTCAGCCTCCAGAGTAGCTGGGACTACAGGTGTACACCACCACACCCAGCTAATTTTTAAATTTTTTGTAGAGACTGGGTCTTTCTATGTTGCCCAGCTGATCTCAAACTCCAGGCCTCAAGTAATCCTCCCACCTCAGCCTCTCCAGAGTGCTGGAATTATAGGTGTGAGCCACCACACCCACCTGTCTTCATTTTTTATCAGTAATACACCATCTTGACTCCTGTAGTCTTGAAATCAGGTATTGTGAATTCTACAACATTGCTCTTTCTGAAAATTGTTTTGGCTAGTCTAGCTCCATTGTCTTTCCATATAAATTTTAGAATCAGCTTGTCGATTTCTATAAAAATTCTACTGGGACGTTGATTGGAGAGAACTGATACACTCACAATGAGTCTGCCAATCCATGCATATTTTTTAGTGCTATTATAAATAGCACTGCATTTAAAAATTTGATTTCCAATTGTTCATTGTTAGTATACAGAACTATAATTAATTTTTGTATATTGACCTTGTATCCTAAAATTTTGCTAAACTCACAAAGTAGTTCCAAGGATTTTTTTGTAGATTCTTTGGAATTTTCTAAGTAGGGATCATGTCATCTATAAAGACCCAGTTTTATTTTTTTCCTTTCCAAGATTGATTGATTGATTTAATTTATTGTAAAGGGTGGAAACTTCAGTACTCCAGTATGATTATGAATAGGAGTGGTGAGAGTAAAAATGTCCATCTTGTTCCTGATATGAGGGGGAAAGCATGTTATTTTTTATTATTAAATATAATGTTAGATGTAGGGTTTTTTTTTTTGAGGTGCCCTTTATCATCTTGAAGAAGTTCCCTTCTATTCCTAGTTTGGTAAGAAGCCAATATTTTAGTTCTCCTTTTATTTTTTTAAAAACCCCCACAAACTAGACATTATTATTAGTGGGATTATTGGTGAAATTATTTATTTAGACCTACATACATGTTCATCATTTTGATTGCTCACCATTCTTCCGGTATCTCAAAGTGTTCCTCTGGTTTTATTTTTTTTCCTGAAGTACATCCTTTACAAGTTCCTTTGGTATGAGTAGGTGGGTGCTAAATCTCTTTGGTCTTATTTATCTGAAAATATCTTTATTTCCCCCTCACTCTTGCAATATAGTATTGGTAGATGAGTGCACAATTCTGAACTGAAATTGTTTTCTTTGATCACTTTTAAGATACAATAAAATCCCCTCATAATAAGATTAGTGAAGATGAAAATTTCCAATTGTGTAATAAAAAGAGTGGGCTTATTGTGATAATTAAAGACATGAGTCACCTGAGTCTTTCTAGCTGATTGGCTAGAAGTTCCAATGGTCTGGCTCTGTAATTAAAATCTTTGCTCGGCCGGACGTGGTGGCTCATGCCTGTAAGCCTACTACTCTGGGAGGCCGAGGCGGGCAGATTGTTTGAGCTCAGGAGTTCGAGACCAGCCTGAGCAAGAGCGAGAACCCCCGTCTCTACTAAAAAATAGAAAGAAATTAATTGGACAACTAAAAATATATAGAAAAAATTAGCCGGGCATGGTGGCACATTCCTGTAGTCCCAGCTACTCGGGAGGCTGAAGCAAGAGGATCACTTGAGCCCAGGAATTTGAGGTTGCTGTGAGCTAGGCTGACGCCACGGCACTCTAGCCCAGGCAACAGAGTGAGACTCTGTCTCAAAAAAAAAAAAAAAAAGAAAAATCTTTGCTCATCCTGGTTGTGGTTCAGCACCAGTTGGTGGTGGCTGTCTGCTCCAAAATAAATACCAAATTGTGCCAATTCTGGATCTTGTCTTACTGGCTAGGACTTCCAGGGCAATGACAGCAATTAGTAATCTATTTAGCTGGGGCCCGTTTAGACAGTCTAATCAAAAGGGATTGGGCTAGAAGAGTACTAGCAATAAAGGATTCACCCTCTGGCTCCCTGTTTCCTAGGATAGGGTACTTACTATGCCCCACCCAGTCCTATCCTTCCCTCCATGTCCCCTACCTCATTCACTCAGAAGATGAAAGTTTATCCTACTCAATTTGAAATTAGAGCTAGACAGAAGACTAGACAGAAGGCTGCCAATCAGTGATTAATTGGTGATTAATAACCATGCTTGATCCAAATTCTCATTATAATGGGTCTTATTATTATGGGATTTTACTCATTAGTTTACTGTCTTTCTGGCTTCCATTGTTGCTATTAAAACATCTACTTTCAGTGTAATTGCGTTTTTGTAAGTTATCAATCTTTTTTCTCTTGGGCTGCTTTGAAGATCTCCTTTTTCTTTGGTGTTCTGGCATTTATGATAGCTCTAGGAATAGATCTTTAAATTTATCCTCCTTGTGACACACTGTGCTTCTTGGATTTGTGCACTTGTTTCTTTCCTAAATTCTGGAAAATTCTAAGTAATTAAGTTTTATAATATTGCTTCTCAATTTTTCACATCTGTCCTTCTTGGAATATGATTTTTTTATATCTCACATCTTTTTAGTCTAATTTCTATATTATTTAACATTCTTTCATATTTCCCACATCCTTATCATTCTCTGTTCATTCTGGATAATTTTCTCAGATATTTTATGGTTTACTAATTATCTGTGTCTAATTTGCCATTCTATCTACCCACTTAGTAATTCCAACAAATATATGTCTACTATCTAAAAGTTGAATTTGATTATTTGTCACATCTGCTTGGTCATTCCTGATAGTTTTTCGTTGCTCATTATTGTGATTCTATCTCTTATTTCTTTACGTATTTTCTAAATAGCTCTTCCATATTTCGCAACTGATAAAATTTTAGTATCTGAGCTTCTGGGAGATGTAAATATTTATTTCTTCTGATTTCTCAGTCACGGTGACCTGCTTCCTTTATGTCTGGTGATTTTTGATGGTGAGCTCACATTTTCTTGACCTTAATCTGGGAATCCGGTAGGCTTAATTGTGAATTTTTTTTCCTCTGAAGAAGATTTGTGTTTGATTCTGCTAGGAGCACGGGGGCACTACCAATCTGGAACTATTAATATTTTTAGCTTCTTCCAGTTTTTAGCTTAGTGTAAAGGTCTTGGTTTCAGCTCCTCCATATTGTTGTTGATGTAAGCCTTGTTTTCTGAACACAGCTCTGTGGACATTTTCTCAGCTTAATCATTTTATTCTTAATTGCCTACTCCCAGAATCGATTTTATTTATTTAAGGGACAGAGATCTGGATGGGGGAGATATCAACAGGATACATGGAAAATTCCTCTTCTTTCAAGTTAAGCAATGCATAAATTGTTTTTTGTTTTGTTTTGTTTTGTTTTTGAAGAGTCTGGTTGTTATACAATGGGAGGGTGCCCCAGATAATTTAGCTCACAATTCTGTTGGAGCAGAAATCCCTTTTAGCTTCTTTTTAAAAAATACTTTAAGAACAGTTTTAGATTTATAGCAAAATTGGGAATACGGTAAAGGGAATTCCCATATACCCTGCACCTAGTTCCCCCTATTATTAATGCCTTACATTAGTATGGTTAATTTGTCACAATTAATAGATCATTACTGATATGTTATTACTAACTAAAGTCCTTAGTTTATTCAGATTTCCTTGTTTTTTACCTAATGTCTTTTTCTGTTCCAAGGTTTGGTCCAGGATACCACTTTACATTAAGTTGTCATGTCTCCTTAGGCTCCTCTTGGTTGTGACGGTTTCTCAGACTTTCCTTTTTTTGGAGGATCTTGACAGTTTTGAGGAGTACTGGTCAGGTATTTTGTAGGATGCCCCTCTAGTGGAATTTTGTATTGTCGTAAAATATACATAACATAAAACTTGCCATCTTAATCATTTTTAAGTATACAATTTGCTGGCATTAAGTGCATCCACAAGGTTGTGCAATGATCATCATTATCCATTTCCAGAACTTTTTCATCCTCTCAACAGAAACTTTGTACTCATTAAAAAATAACTTCCCATTTCCCTTTCTCACCAGTCCCTGGTAACCTCCACTCTATCTTCTGCCTCTATGAATTAACCAATTCTAGGTACCTCACATAAGTGTAATCATACAATATTTTTCCTTTTGTATCTGGATGTTTTCCTTAGCATAATGTTTTCAAGGTTCATTCATGTTGTGGAATGTGCCAGAATTTTATTCCTTTTGAAGGCTGAATGCTATTGTATTGTCCATTGTATGTTTATACCAAATTTTGTTTATCAATTTGATTAATTCTGGGAGTGTTTTACTTATTCTTTTGGATTTTCTCCGTAGATACCCATGTCATCTATGAACAAATATGGCTTATTTTTCCCTTCTCTATCTGTATACTTTTATTTCCTTTTCTTGTCTTATTGTACTAGCTAGGATTTCAGATCTGATATTAAATGACAATGATGAGAAAGGACATCCTTGTGTTCTTCCTTTTTTTTGTTTTGTTTTTTCTTTTCTTTTTTTAATTTCAGCATATTATGGGGGTACAAACGCCCAGGTTACATATATTGCTCTTGCCCCACCCAAGTCAGAGCTTCAAGAGTGTCCATTCCCCAGACGGTGCACACTGCACCCATTAGGTGTGAATATACCCATCCTCTCCTCCCTTCTCCCACCCTTGTGTTGTTCCTAATCTTAGGGGGAAAGCTTCCAGTTTCTCACCATTAAATATGATTTTAGCTGTAGGTTTTTTGTAAGTGTTCTTTATCAATTTAAGGACATTCCCCTCTATTCCTAGTTTTCTGAGAGTTTGTACCATCAAGGGTGTTGGATTTTGTCAAAAGCTTTTGCTGCATCAATTTATATAATCATGTGATGTCATCTTACTACTGAGGAGAAACAAAATTTATATGATCAATTGATTTTTTCTTCTTTATCTTCCGAATGTGCTGAATTACATTGATTGATTTTAATAATGAACCATCCTTGATACCAGGAATAAATCCCACTTGGTCATGTTGCAAAATTCTTTTTATGCGTTGTTGGATTATATTTGCTAAAATTTTGTTAAGAATTTTTTCATCTGTGTTCATGGGAGATAACAGTCTGTAATTTTATCTTCTTATGTCTTTAACTGCCTTTAATAGTAGGGAAATGCTGGACTGATAAAATAAGTTAGGAAGTGTTCCTTATGTTTCTATTTTCTAGAGGAGATTTTGTAGAATTGGTATCATTTCTCCCTTAAATGTTTGGTAGAATTGACCAGAGAAACCATTTGGGTCTGGTGCTTTCTTTGTTGGAAGGTTATTGACTCAGTATCTTTGCCTATTCAGATTATCTATTTCTCCTTGCATGAATTTTGGTAGTTGGTATCTTTCAACTACCAAAGGAATTGGTCCATTTCATCTAATTTATTAAATCTGTGGATATAGAGTTCATAATATTCCTTTATTATCTTTTCAATGTTCATGGGACAATTAATGATGATTCCTATTCCATTTCTAATATTGGTATTATATTGTTTATATTTTAAATTTTCTGTATATGATGTTTTGACATCTTAAAAATACTTTTCTGGCTAGGGAGAGACTACCCCTCCTGGGGCAAGCCAGTTCTTTTTCATAGCAAAAGGGCTCAGCCAGTTAGCATGCCTTTGATATGCAAAGTAACCAATCCAGAGCCATACCTCTTCTATCTGGCCCATAGACCCCAGGAGGCAATATTCTTCTGTCTTAATCATGCCAGGGCCAGGTACCAAGCAACTAGGGACAGCCCCTATACTTGAAGGCCCTCTGAAATTATTCAAACTAGCCAATCCTTACCTATTTCCTCTGCCCTGCCTTGCTTTTACTGTGGAAACTCCAATAAAGTGTCCAGTCTAGTTTTTTTCCTAGCTCCTGTTTTCTGCCTTCTGACCACCCCGACGCTTCCCAACGTACTGCTTTTTTTTTTTTTTTTTTTTTTTTGAGACAGAGTCTCACTCTCTTGCCTGGGGCGAGTGCCGTGGCGTCAGCCTAGCTCACAGCAACCTCAAACTCCTGGGCTCAAGTGATCCTTCTGCCTCAGCCTCCCGAGTAGCTGGGACTACAGGCATGCGCCACCATGCCCGGCTAATTTTTTCTATATATATTTTTAGCTGTC
>RJWJ010003154.1:0-90051 GCA_004363605.1 Indri indri | reverse complement strand
CATGCGCCACCATGCCCGGCTGATTTTTTCTATATATATATTTTTAGCTGTCCAATTAATTTTCTTTCTATTTTTGGTAGAGATGGGGTCTCGCTCTTGCTCAGGCTGGTCTCGAACTCCTGAGCTCAGAACGATCCGCCCACCTCGGCCTCCCAGAGTGCTAGGATTACAGGCGTGAGCCACCGCGCCCGGCCATATAGTCTGTCTTCAAGCTCACTAATTCTTTCTTCTGCTTGATCAATTATGCTGTTGACCATTGCATTATTCAGTTTGTAAATTGAATTTTTCGGCTCCAGAATTTCTGCTTGTGTTTTTATTTTTATTTTTTAAATCTCTTTGTTAAATTTCCCTGATAGGATTCGGAATTCCTTCTCTGTATTGTCTTGAAGTTCTTTAAGCTTCTTCAGAACAATAATTTTGAATTCTGTGTCTGAAAGGTCACATATCTGCATCACTTTGGGATTGGTCACTGGTGCCTTATTTAGTTCATTTGATGACATCATGTTTTCCTGTATGTTCTTGATGCTTGTGGATGTTCGTTGATGTCAGGGCATTGATGAATTAGGTATTTACTCTGATCTTCATAGTCTGGGCTTGTTTGTACCTGTCCTTCTCGAGAAGTCTTTCCAGGAATTCAAAGGGTTGTAATCTAAGTCTTTGGTCACGGTAGCCATATCAGTCCTAGGGGGGATCCCAAGCCCAGCAACACTGCAAATTTTACATACTCCTGGTACTACTGCCTTGGCGGACTTGGATAAGATGCAGGAGAATTCCCTGGATTACCAGGCAAAGTCTCTCACTCTCTTTCCTCACTTTCCTCCAAACAGGAGTCTCACTGTCTGTGCTGGGCTGCCTGGAGTTTGGGGAAGGGTGATATGAGCACTCCCCCATGGCCACCACAGCTGGGACTGTACCAGGTCACACCTGAAGCCAACACAGTGTTGCCCTCTCCCTCAAGCACAGAGATTCTCTCTCCACCCACTTGCACAGTGCTGCACGGGGCATAGGGGAGGGGTGGCATAGGAAATGCAAGACTGTCTTTCCTATCTCTTCAGTACCTCTTTCCTTGCTACAATGTTAAAACCAGGTACTGTGATCACTCACCTGATTTTTGATTCTTATGGAGGTGCTTTCTTGCATGGAGAGTTGTTCAATTTGGTGTTTCTGCATGGGGGAAAGATCGCTGGAGGGTTCTGTTTGGCCATCTTGCTCCACCTCTTCCTCCAGACTGACTCTTCTATGTTTTTGTTTAATATCTTTTTGCAAAATGGCTACCACTGGGCATCTTTAGTCCAACAACAACAACAAAAAAATGACTGTATATGCCTGAGCCCTAATTGTGTATGGGTTCTACTTTTACCATGGGGCACTTTACTCAGATAAGTTAGAGGGTGTGGATGGTGGTACCCTAACATCCCATATTAGTTACAGAGGTTCTGTCTGCCACAGCACACAGAGGACATCTAGGAGTTTCTGCACTTCAGTTTTGCCTTACAAAGAGACCAGCCGATCATTCAAATTTTTGTATCTTGTAATTAGTTCTTAAAGTTCCTTTAGCTCTTTAGAATAAGCCATCTTTTTCAGGCTACTTTTTTATTTAATTTTTTTTTTTTTTTTTTTGTAGAGACAGGGTCTTGCTAGGCTGGGCTGGTCTGGAACCCCTGGCCTCAAGCAATCCTCCTGCCTTGCCCTTGCAAAGTGCTGGAACTACAGGTGTGAGCCACCATACCCAGCCCAGGCTAGTATGATTTAGAGAGATGCTCTTGCTGTCTGCTCTTCCTCTCAATAAACTGGTTTATTATTGGGGGTTTGCGACATCCCCAATAAATATAGGGTCCCCTGGCAGACTGTGTTGCAAGAGATGAATGAAACAAAGACACAGAAACAGAAATAATATTTAAGAAAGCAGGGAAGTCAGGGGACCACCAGCACCCTGGTACCAAGGTGGCGATGACTGAAACCCAGCACTTGCTTTTTATTCTCTTTGCCATGCTACAAAATACAATGATCTTGTGTGAAAAAATCACGGGATACAATGATCAAAGGTTTCAGGGCTCCCCAAAAAATCACAAGGTGTACTAGCTAATTTCCTCCTCCTTTCTGGAAGTGAAAAACACATAATTCTTTAGTGGGTACAATCCTTTTGATAAAGGTAAACTAACTAATTTTATCCCAAGCTCAAGCTATGCGCATGGATATCAATCTCTAACTTCAGTAGCTGTGACCCATTTGATCAAGGAACAAAGAAACTACATGATTTCCACTGGGAGACTGGTTTTATGTAAACTGAGGCATTGTTGAGAGAAAGGGAGAGAAGGAACTTAGCCCACTGTTCAAACAATGGAAGCCCTGAGACCCTTTTCCTGAGCTGACATATGGCAATCTACCTCTACAGCCATGAGAAGTTTTCATGTCAGGCTGCCCATGGCTTTTCATGCATGAGACCTCTTAGGCTCTGAGGTTGGAGCATGATTTGCTGTACCCCCAGATTGCTGATATATGTCCCCCAACTGGGCAGTTAACATCTGCCCTTATTTCAGGCTTCTGCTCAGGCAATTCCTTCACCTCCTCTCTCTCACAGCCTCAGACATAGCGTCATACGTCTCAGTGGTCTTAATCCCATCAGTTTATCAATATTGTCCTTAAAATCTGATGTCGCTCATTATCCTTTCTCTCCATCTTCCATGGTAGTAGAATTTGTGCTGGGCGCAAGAGTAAACACTACATTTCCTTGCAGCTAGATGCGGTCATGTGTTCTGGTAAATAGGATATAAGTGGATGTATTATATAGCACCTTCTAACAACCTTCCTTAAAAAACATTTGGACTCAGAATAAAAAGGAACGAACTATTCATGCACATGACAATATATTAAATAGACGAATCTCAAAGGCTTTATGCTGAGTGAAAGAAGCCAGTCTCAAAAGGTTACATACTGTATGATTCCATTTATATGATGTTCTGGGAAAGGCAAAACTATATGGACAGATAACAGAGCAGCAGTCACAGGGTTTCGGAGTAGAGAAGTGTTTGACTAAAAGGAGAAGCAAAAGGAATTTTGGAGGTAATGGAGAAACCTATAGGACTGGAGCTCCCCTGACAGTACTTAGAGATCAAATGGCACACTTGAGCACTGAGTAGGAGAGGGAACATTCCTGTTAAGCTATTGATTAACTTCTGGGTAACAAATGTGCATTGTAACAAGGGCTTCTGGGTCAAGGTCAGTCCCAAAGGATGGAATTTAAGAGTGGAGAATTTCAGACATTGCGGCAGGCCAATAGGAAAGGTTATCATGGACAGGCAGTGCCTCTCAAGTTGATCTGAAACAATTCCATCTCTAGTTACACTGAACCATCAATGAAATGAAAATCTTTTCTCATTTGTCCATCCCTTCACCTTTTTAGTTCAGAGCACAGAAGATAGGAATGCAAACTCCTGTGCCAACCCTGGTTCCCAGGCAGTGTCCCCTGCTTGGGAAGAATAGGGCTTGCTTGCTTGCTAGGAACTTGCTGTGCCATCCTGGCCATCTGTACCACTGCAAGTGCTGACAGAAAAGTGAAACAGAGACTGAAAAAGCAAGAAAGGAGAATGGACTTTTTGCCTTGATTTTGAATTATTTGTTCCTAACCCCCTAACTAAGGTTGATAAACTAACCTCTCAGCCCTCACAAGTCTCCCCTCTCTGACTGAAGACTGCCCCCAGAAAACCACTGTTTTAATACTCAGACTGTGTCTTAGGCTGTTGGTGCTGCTATAACAAAACACCTTAGACTGGTTAATTTATAAAAAAAAATAGAAATTTATTGCTCAGTTCTGGAAGTTGGGAAATCCAAGGTCAAGGTGCCATCAGATTCAAGGGCTGGTAAGGGCCTGTTCCTCATAGATGGTGCCTTCTGTGTTCTTACGTGGCAGAAGGGGCAAAAGGGGCTGACAAGCTCCCCCAGGCCTCTTAGGTCATAAGGGCTCACCTCCTAAAGGCCCTGTTTCCCAGTATCATGACCTCAGGGGTGAGTTTTCAACAGGAATTGGCAAGGGGTGAGAAGGGGGAGACGACACAAACACTCACACCACAGCAGACCGTTTCCCCCATATATTTGGGGTCTTAAATGGTACTCGTTTCTGGAGCAGGAGAAAGCAAGCCCAAAGTCCTCCCTTCTCCATCACTCTGCTGAACTCCAGGGGCAGTGGGAGAAAGGCAAAGGGGCACGAGAAGACCTATAGACTAGTAATACCTAGTTTTGAGCCACCAGTATATCCTGGGCGCTTTGTTAGGAACAGATAAGCCAGAAGTGCCTCCTGGGAATCCTCATTCGGCAGATCCAGGGTAGGACTCGGGCTTCTGTCTTTTTAACAAATTTCCAGTGGCTTCTGCTGGACAGCCCTAAATCAGCCTATGAGGCACAGCTACCAAAGACACTCGCGAGATGGTCAATGCTCCCAGTTCCCAACCCATGGGAGAAACAGGAAAAAGTCCCCGGCTAGCTGGCGCACACGACCCCTCCCAGAGGCAGCCGGGCCCCGCCAGCCCCGCCCACGCCCTCTCCCGGCGGCCAAGGCACAGGCGCCGTTCGTACCGTCCCGCGGGCTCGGTCAGCAGGGGCCGGCGCTGTGGCAGCGTCTGCGCAGGCTCAGGACAGTCTCAGGACAGCCTCAGGAGGCGGGGCCGGCGTGGGGGCGTGGCCTTGCCCTTTGTGAGCTCTGCGGTTCCACGCGGGGGCCTGTGGTGCGCACCGCGTCTAGAGCGGGTGACAGAGCTGGCGGTGTCCCTTCGTGTGCCCGCCTGCGAGAGACTGTGGAGACTGGAGCTGGGCAGGAGGGACTGAGTAGGAGTAGACTTGGCAGAGCGGCTCTCACCGGAATCCCTGCTGTTTCCGGACAGCTGAGGAGCGCTGAGCACCCGGGTCGTAGATGTGGTGGCGGCGGCCGCGTCTCCTGGTGGTGTGATCCCGCTGCGGGTGTAGATCCGCGTGGAAAGTACGTCCCAGAGCCTGGTCTTGAGGAGAAGGGCGGCGGAGCGGAGCCAGTAGGAGGCCGAGCTTCTGAGGGGACTGAGAGTGCATCCCGGTGCGGAACAAGAGCACGACCCCGGGCAGCAGCGCTGCGCGCCCGCCCGGGCGTCTTTCCAGGTTCGACAGCGCTGCTCTGAGCCCTGCAGGTCTTCTGGGTCTCGCCGGGCTGAGTGGAAATGCCCCGCGTCAGCCAGGCGGCCCTAGCCTGCTCCCCGCCCCTGAACCCTCGGGAGGACCGCAGGGCTGTGGCCGAAAGACTGTGATTTGGACCTAGTGAAAGGACGCCGCCCCTTTGCCCTAGCTATGGACCCCACAGCATCAGGTTTGGCTCTCAAGCGTGCAGAGGGGCCTGCAGCCCTCCTGGGGAGTTATTTAATAGTACCGGGCCTAGTAGGAGGAGGACCCTGGGAAGAGGCTTGGGAATCCCACTGAAGTCCCAGCTTCCTAGGTCTGGAATGGGTCTCTGGATGACTGGCAGTGTGGAGGGGATGGCCACGGATGACTTGTCCCAATGGCCAGAGGAGAGGGGGGAGCCGAACTGCACAAGGAGAGGAAGCAGCGCAGGAGAGGATCTGATGTTTTCCTGTTGTGGCAAGGAGAGGGCAAACAAACCCGAGAAGGAGTGGCCCTTGGCCAGGGACGAGAGGACAGTAAGGGCCATTTAGAGCCTTGTCTCTCATCTCCTTAATCACTTCGCTAATAGAGTTTTTCCAGCTCTTCTAGCTCAGCTGTGTACAAGGTCAGCAGTGTACACATGGTGGGTGCCTCCTGTGAGCCACTTCCCCCAGTAGTGGGGCGGGGGGAGGGGTAATGCAATCCAGGAGACTCAGGAGGTTTACTTTCTAAATTTATAATGTCCTGTCCTTCACCAGGTGAGCATTTGAATTTGTTTATTTTTCAGCGCACATACTCAAGGCCACAAAACTGACCAGTGGAAGAACTGGGCCAAATCCCTGGGCCTACTACCCCCTCTTTTTTTCCTTTATGTCTTTACTACTCAGTGTGAGCTATAGACCAAAAGAGGCATCACCTGGAAGCTCTGTAGAAATGCAGACTCTTGGGCCCTAGCTGCACTCACTGAGCCAGGGTCTTAACAAGTCTTGAACCAGAGTTTAACAAGATCCTTGGGGATCCGTACGCACGTGAAGTTTGAGAAGTGCTGACCTGTACTATGCTATGCTACTTGCCTACTTCAGTATTTCTATTGTTAGCCTTTCTACTTCACTGGCATGATTTGGCTTTGTTTGTTTTAAGGCATTACTAACAATATGATGCAAGGCTCTTTAATAGAGGGGCTCTCAAAGTGTGCTGCAGAGACCCAACAGTGCTTGGGAACACCAAGGGCAGCTTCGCAGGAAGAGCTAGCATCTGAGCTGGATTCCCAAGAATGAGGGGAGAGGTCTGATTTCTTCCCCTTTAAGCCTCATATTCTTCCATGGCCTTGTGTTGGGCCTTGTGTAGTTGTTAACCTGCAGGCTAGATTTAAAATTCCTTGAAGGTCTCCATGTTTATATTTCTAAAATACCTAAGAGAGGACCTGCATTTAGTAGGCCCAGTAAATTACTCTCCGGTGGTATGGCCAGACTGTGGTCACACTTCACATACCTGTAGCCTGCTATGGGCTTGTGGACAGGTGGGAGCCTCACACTGTTGTCTGCAGGAGCACTTTTATATGGGCAGGCCAGAAGCTGCCTCCCAGCTCCCTTTGACTCACCTGTGTCTCCAGAACCATGGAGGTGACACGCAGAGCTGTATAGGGGTCTCCAGCTTGGGGAGTCTGGGAGCTGCACATGCCATAAGGGTTAGCCTCCCTTATGGCTCTTTTACCTTCCCAGCTCTCCCTTCTCAGGACCCTGCTCTTCCTCCAGAGAGATTCCCAGGAGAAAAGGAAACAACCAGTTTATTCCTGAAATCCAGGCCCCAGGTGAGTTGGGGTTTTCTTAATTTTTCCTCAAATGTCTGAACTATGAATAGCTTTGCCTCCTGGAGGTTCTAGAGAACAAAGTTCTAGAGAACAAAGACTGCTGTCCCTGCTATGCAGGAGCTGAGCCTGTCAAAGTGGGCGATGGCCACTCTGCCCTTGCATAGGGCCCTCTCTTCTCTTCTTGGTATGCACTCACTCACCGGGCTCCTTTGGGCTCACTTTGGCTTATTTCTGTAATGGGCACTGTGGTGACTGCTAGGTAATATGCCAGAGCCCTGGTCTTGAAGGAGTGTCACGGCCACAGTGGGGAGAGGACTCTGACATCCAGGATGCAGCAGGCTAGGATCTGTATAGTTTGATGGCAAATGGGCACAGACAGGCCTTTCCATTGATGCTCAGGAACAGGAAAATGGGCCTGCTTTGGAAAGACTGGAACACTCATGGAGAAGGGGGAATAAAAAGGTTCTGAGGATATGGACAGGTGGGGAGGCCATTTGTGACTGAGTACCTGTTCAGATGTTATCTTCCTAGATTAGTGAGGAGACAGACTTAACTTCACTATATGCAGGCTGTGTGACCTTGGATGAATCATGTAACTTTGCTATGCATTGGTTTGCTACCTGTAAAATGAGGATGATAATAATGTTAATTATGATGAAAGTAATAATGGTTATTTACTGAAAACCAAATATGTATCAGGAAATATTCTACACAATTTACATATACTAACTCCTTTTATCTTTAAAACATTCCCATAAAATGGTTACCATTTTGAAGAATAGCAACCAAAGCACCGGAAAGTAAACTGAAGAAAGAACAGAGAGATAAAGTAACTTGTTCATCATGGCTATCTAGGTGGTAAGAAAGGGAGCCCAGTTTCAGACACAGGCTGTCTGGCTCCAAGATCTTAACCACTCAGTGATACAACCTCAATCTCATATGGTTGGAGTCTTCTTGCAAATGGTAATTGCTTAATCCTTGTCAGCTTCAGGGATCATGGTGACTGATTCCAGCAGTGGATTCAGGTTGGCTGTAGTGAGCTGGATGTGGAGGAAGAACCAGGTGGAGGGCTGTGATGCCAGCCTATGAGTTTCCCAGTATCCAAGATAGTATTTTAGCGGGATTCTGGCTTGATGATAGACATCGACATTTCGTTTTCAAGCCAAAAAGGGAAACCCCTGTCAATAAGGAGTTCTTCCAAGTAATTATTAATAGTAGAGTCATAAGTAGAGTTTAAACCTCTTTGGCCTTGATGTACATCATCTGGAAGTATAGCCGAGAGCTTAGGCTAGTTCTGTGTGGTACAGCCCCCAGATCTCAAAGGTTCCCGGTCACAAAGGTGTATGTCTTCTTTCTGCTGTGTTTATCAACAGCAGGCTGACTGTAACTCTGCTGCCCACCCTCTTCACTCTGGGATTCAGGCTGAAGGATCACCCCTGCTTTGGGATATGCTGTTCTCATGGCAGAGGGAAAGAGCAATGGCAGCACTTTGGCTCTTTAAGCTCCTGCTCAGAAGTGGCATCTGTTGCTTCTGCTCACAACCCATTGGCTGAAGCAGGTCATGTGGCCAAGCTTAATGTAAGTAAAGTGGGAAGTATAAGCCTCCTAGAGTGAGGGGCCCAAAGAGATTATTTTAAACAAAAAATTAGTTTACCACTGTGTGTTTTCTTACTCATAAATGTTCACTTCCCTCTCTCCTGCATACAAAATGCCTTCCCGACAGAGATAACCCCAAAATCCCCATTCAGAGCATCATGATCAAAGTTTCGGATGGCATGATAATATCTGCATTGGGCCTGGATGTAGATCCTCTGGATCTGGAGACCTATGAACTAAAAGGATAGTTACCTGAATCCATATATCCAACATACAGTGAACAGTGGGACAGGATGACCACAATAAAAACTCCTATTCAGAAAGGGAAAGCATGGGAGGAGCCCAGCACTGCCAGGTCAATACAGTTATGAAATTCCACTGGGCAGATACTGTGAGGACCCTTGATCTTGGGAGTTGGAAAATCCTGGGCTATGCCTTGGTTCTGCTCCCTGGGTGGAGCTCCCCAGCCTGGTGTTCTGGGCTGTTGGCTCTGCCCTTGGGAAGTTCCTTCCTTTCACCATCTCCTCCTTGGTCACATATGAAGATGGTAATGAAGAATAAGGTCTCTCAGGGGCTAAGCAGCTTTTTCATCCTGCCTGAATAGGTTGATGGCCTAGGATTGTTTTATGTGTAACTCTCAAAAACTTAATCAGTTTTTTATGTATTTGCTTCCAGCTGGCTCCATGTGTCAATAGCTGTACCCCACAGTTCTTTTTGAAATGTTCCCCTCTCTTTAGACTTAATTGTGGAGCTTTTTGGCCGTCCTTGGGACGGCCATGCTTTTTTTCCATTCCAGTTTGATCCCACTGAAAGGATTTACTGGGAGTCATTTGACAACCGCATTCATAATTTAGTTCTTGATGATAGTCTGGGTTTAAATCATCTTTTGCCATACAAAAGCCTTATGTATATTGTCTTTTCCAGTTGGAAGTGAGAATTGGTTAAGTCTCCAACCCTGGAAGTCCTGGCATTTCTGGATGCTTCCTATTGCCTTTTGTTTTGCAAACCAACAAACTCTTGAGCATATTTTTCTTCTTGTAATACTTTGTCAAATGCAGCCAATAACAACCAACTCACACTATTAATGTTATGTTTTCAGCCTCTTCTCGTTGCATCAGAAACTCATGCTTACATTGTTCATATTTCAAGTTATTGAAGGCAATAGGTTTACCATAGTTCGCCACCAAATTACATAGGTTGTCACCTTGCCAATAAGTTTCCTTATTGCCTGGCCTTGAAGCTAATGTCCTTTCAAAAATGAAAGTTATTTTTGTTTTTTTTGTTATGGTAGAATCCCACTTTGAGTGCCAGTTTTTTAATGAGCCAGTTTAGACTAGTTATACCATGATAACAATAGCAAACGCTCAGAGACTTACACTAAAAAAAGTTTATTACTGTATGCCTGCTGTGGCTTTGCCCACAACTTCACTCAGATCATTCGCCATTCTCAAGGCAGAGGGAAAAGAGCAAGTGCAGGAACCCCACTGGCTCTGAAAGCTTTTGCTCACCTGTAGCTCATGTCTCTGCCTTTACATTTCGTTTGAGAAAGCTGATTACATGGCTATACCTGGGTCAGGGGCAGGCAGCTCAATCATGTCAGGAGCGCCAGTGTATATTTTGGACAAATAATCTATCACGAGAGGTTATCGTAGTAGTGAGTTTTCGACATTTGATTATTTTGGCTGACTTTTATGCTAATATAAAATTATTTCAGCTTATTATTCTGTGGAATCAGTATCTAAATGAGATTTGATTTTTACATACTCTGGGATAATAATAGGAGTTTATAGTACTGTCACTTATTCTTCTTTTTAGTTCATATATGGATTATCATACAATATAAGTAAAATGGGAAGTATTCTAATTAATGAGATTGAGGGTGACAGGGTAGCTCTGACTAGGACCTATAGAATGGTTTTACCTTGTAGTGGTGACCTGGGATCCTGGGTCTCATGCTCAGCTTTGTAGACTCAGAAGCTGAATAATGGTTAGGTTTTGGGGGAAAGGATTCAGGCTGATCAAACTTACAAACTTTTCTTTTTTTTCCCTGAGACAGGGTCTCCGTTGCCTGTGCAGTGGGATCATCATAGCTCACTGCAACCTCCAACTCTTGGTTTCATGCCAGGAGATACCCCAAGTGGCAGGGTCGAAAACAGGGAATCATGCAGGAATAAGAAACGAGACAATAGAAGAGAACGAGTGGGGTCAGGGGACTCAAGTCTTTCCGGACCATGAGTTCCGAGAGTAATTTCTCACTCATATTTATTCATTCTAAGAATAAAAGATCATCCTAAATCATACAAGCAAACAATGCTCTATTACAGCTATCCCACAGGCAAACAAATTCTAAAGATTTCTAAAAAGATTACAATAACAGGTACACGTCATTCAGGTAAGCTTTAAAGATCACTGATAAAGATTAAAATATCCAGGTGCACATTAACCTCAGCAAAGCTATTTCTAGCCTAAAACAAAATAAGGACATAAATCTTGGGATTGTGGCTAGGCCAGTTTTGTAGCAGGTTGGACATTCCTGGTAGCAGTCCTAGAGCAGTTTTCCACCCCAGGAGAGAAACTGTTTTCAGTTCCTCCTGCCCTTGGAATGTCCTTACCATTTGGAAAACAGCCACACGTATGCAGGCTATCATATCTGCAGAGGTTTCTATGCCAGCACTCTCCCTAGGTCATCCCAACATTTCTAAGCTCCCCAACAGGTTCAAATGATCCTCCTGCTTCAGCCTTCCTAGTAGCTGGGACGACAGGCACACCACTGCACCCCGCTAATTTTTTTAAAATTTTTTGTAGAGACGGGGTCTTGCTATGCCTAGGCTGGTTTTGAACTCCTGTCCTCAAGCATCCTCCCACCTCAGCCTCCCAAAGTGCTAGGATTACAGGCATGAGCCACCATGCGTGGCCCATACAAAACTTATTGATTCAATATAAATGTGTGCTGGCAGGCAGGTAGGGGGATCAATTATTATAAGCCCCAAATTATTTGATTTGGCCTTAGTAAAAATTGTCCTTAAAATTATAGGTCATAAATTTTGAAAATATCTTATTAGAAGACTAGTGATACTTATGCATTTGAGAATGCAAAGCATATTAGTCTGTTAATTCTAATTGATTCCAATTAAATGCAACTCAATAGAGAATAAAACCTCTTGACAAATGAGGAAACATATTACATTCACCTCCCCTACCTAAGCAGAATGTCTCTGTAGCCCTGATTCTCCTGAGACCCTGATGATATTTCCTGGTGGCTTGATGTGGATAGGCATGTAAGTGGGCAGCGGGTGGAATACCAAATAGTAAGGATGATACAATCCCTGGAGCAGTTGAAAATATTTCTGTGATGATGAAACCTACAACTCTGTGAGCACTGGGGTAGCTAGGAACTCTTGAAATCACTTCTTGCACGTCCTGAGGTTCTTCTCGGATGCCAGTCCACTCTTCTGCCCAGGGCCATGAGTGTGCTCCTGGAGGGTACAGGAGTGTCTTCCGTGTTTCAGGACCTGATGACATTCGAGGATGTGACTGTGGAATTTACCCAGTGGGAGTGGGGGCAGCTGGACCCTGCTCAGAAGGACTTGTACAGGGAGGTGATGCTGGAGAACTTCAGGAACCTGGCCGCCCTAGGTGAGCACTGTGTCTCCAAAGCCTGCCGGGCAGGCCTTCTTGATTTCCTTGCTATTTAAATGCTAGGGTGTCTAGGCCTGTTGCTGAATTTTGCCCTGGGGTTCTGGAATCTGACATTTACATTCTCTGTGGGGCCTGGAGATACAGTATTTCTGCTCCTAGTTCTAGGAAAAGTCCTGTTTCTTGCAGAGTTAAAATAGAAAATTTCCTGACTCTGCTCCTGACATTTCACAATGCCTATTCTCTGGAGGCTTTCAATGCCTACAATATTTTTTCACCTTGAAGATCAAGGTCCAAGGACTTGGCCGCCAGTAAACACAGCCACAGTCCTTTTCTTTCTTTACCATTAGGGCTTCCAGTGTCCAAACCACATGTGATCTGCCAGTTGGAGGAAGGGGAAGAGCCCTGCGTGTTGGAGAGAGAAATCTCAGTAGGTGCCCAGTCAGGTGAGTGAATGAGTGAGAGCTAAATAGCATTGTACATTATAAGGCCCCTCTAGGGTGGAAAGTTTTCCTGAACCCTTGGTCAGGGAGCTGTCTTTTTAGTAGGTGAGGCCAGTTGGCATGAGTCCTCAACTCCAGTATTTTAAATTTTGTAATTATTTCTGGTATCAGAAGAGGAAATGTTCATTTTCTTTTCTAGTGTTTACCCTTCCTTTGGTATCCATTTCTACCCACGCCTTCTGGATTTTTGGTGCCACGTGGCATCACTAGATGTCTTATAGCCCGTGTTAGATGGATCAAAAGTAATATATGGCCAGGTAATCACCATATCAGGAGGGTTAAGGAAGTTAGCAAGGAATCAAGTGGAATAGTTGAGCAGCCCAGAAACAAAAGTGTTATGGGCAAGGACAAACAGAGGATGTCAGGAAGATCAAGATGAGGACACTTCAAGCTTGATTAGGCTGAACCTCAACAGAAGTGGTTCCAGGAACAAGGACTACTCCTTGCCAGCTGTTGATGGCATCTCAAGTCATCTAAAGGTGACTTGAGAGTACCTGGAAGGCTCCATTCCTTGGAGCAGAATTTTGGACTCAAAGCTTTCCTGACTGATGTGTGTAGCCCAAGAATACCAGAGGCAGATGACAACCTGTGCCAGTTCATCTCGGAGGCAGAATCATAGCCTCAGGCCAGAGCTGAAGCTTAGAAAAGTGGTGCTTAAATCCTGAAACAATAGGCTGGGCCTCATGATGGGAGTGTAGAGTATAAGACAGAGAGGGAAGATGTAGAACTTCTGTTGGTACTTGCTCTTATTTTCTTCCTGAATGAGATCAAGGGTCTGACATCAGGATCTAGTCTCATGATCAATATCTGTTTATTTACAGTGGTCCACAGCATGGCTGTGTTTCAGAATGTCCCTAGGAGCTTTTTAAACATTCAGACTCCCTGGAGGCACATAAGACCTATTGATTCAGAATCTCTCTGAAGTCTGGCCTCTGAGACTACTGGTTAGGTATGGCTAGCCATTTCCCCCTTCAGAAGTGTCTTTATTATTATTATATTAGTTTTCTATTATTGCTGAAACAAATTACCATAAACTTTGCAGCCTTAAGGAACATAAACTTATTATCTCACAGTTCATAGATCATAGTCTTACATGGTTAGAGCGAAGGTATCCACAGGGCTGCATTCCTTTCTGGAGTGTCTAGGGGAGAACCTGTTTCCTGTTCATCTGGATCATTGGCAGTACCAATTCCTTGCATTTGTAAAACTGAAGTTTTCATTTTCTTGCTGGCTCTAAACCAAGGGGTGTTCCCAGCTTCTAGAGACTGCCACATTCCTTGGTTCTGATGTCCTTCCTCCACCTTCAAAGCCAGCATTGTTGGGTGGAGTCCTCCTCGCACTGCATCTCTGCCCAGCCAGGAAATGTTCTCTAGGTTTAAGGACTCATGTGATTAGATTGGGCCTACTTAAATAATCCCAGATAATCTCCCCATCTCAAGGTCTGTGCCCTTAATGACATCTGCAAAGTCCCTTTTGCCATGTAAGGTAGTCTATTCACAGGTTCTTGGGATTTAGGGCATGGACATCTTTGGGGGAGAATTATTCTGCCTCTCACAATTATGTAATACAGTAATATGACATATATACATATGTATATGTGCATAATGCATAATAATATATGGTATATAGACTGAGATGTTGAGGGAAGACTTTATGGAGGACATGGGCTTATTCCTGAAAGGTATGCAAATCATTAAAGAAAGAGGGTGGTGGTCGGGCACAGCGGCTCACACCTGTAATCCTAGCACTCTGGGAGGCTGAGGCAGGAAGATCCCTAGAGCTCAGGAGTTCGAGACCAGCCTGAGCAAGAGTGAGACCTGGCCCCATCTCTACTATAAATAGAAAGAAATTAGCCAAACAACTAAAAATAGAAAAAATTAGCCAGGCACGGTGGCCTGTGCCTGTAGCCCCAGCTACTCGGGAGGCTGAGTCAGAAGGATTGCTTGAGCCCAGGAGTTTGAGGTTGCTGTGAGGTAGGCTGATGCCACGGCATTCGAGCGTGGGCAACACAGTGAGGCTCTGTCTCAAAAAAAAAAAAAGAAAAGAAAGAAAGAGGGTGGTGAGAGTGGATGTGAATATATGGGAAACAGGGAGGCAGCCAGCTTCTGTGCTGAAGGCACCCGCTGAAGAAAAGGGCAGGATTCTGGTTAAGTATTGTAGGGCTGGAGCGAGAAATTCAGGGTTTATCCTGTAGGCACAGGAGAGCCTTTGGAGGATTAAGACTGGGAAAAAACCACCAGGAAAGGAGAATTTTGGGAAGAAGAACATGATGAGGAGTTTCAGGAAATACTGGAGGTAGGAAGACTGGATAGAAGTCTGCTACAATAATCTAGGCCTAAGGAGATCACAAGGTGATTTACAATCCCACACTTGGTCTATTTCTTTTTATCCCTGTCCCTTAAACCTAGTCTTTCCCTTGTCACTCTTCCTTCCCTCCTCTCATTGTTACAGTCCTTGGACTTACCTTGTGTACTGGAGTCAAACACAGTTCTCTCAGGTTTTCCTAATTTCAGTCACCTGTTCATCACTTGTTCTTGACACTTCCAAAATCTTCTTCAGGCATAAACCATTTTTGAAAGAATCTATATACATCTTTTAGATATTATTTTTCAGCTTAATTTTCTTACATCCATTATAGGAGTTTAATTTCCTCTTGGCACATAGAACAGGTAATACTAGAATGTCTTTTTTTTTTTTTTTAACAGACTTAAAGAGGAGGTCTAAAGCCAAGGAATCAATTCCAAATCAGGGAATTTCCAAAGAAGAATTATTCCAAATGTTATCAGTGGAAAAACACATTCAAGATGAGCTCTGGTCCTCCAAACCGAAAGCAATGTGTGGTCATGATGACCAGTTAGAGATGCAGCAGATAAAACAGGAAAGACCCCTGAAAAAAATGTCAACCACTCACAAATCTACCAATCTTAGGAGAGATGAGTGGAGTGAATTTGGGAGAAGTTTAGGCTTAAGATCTGTCTTTGTTAAGCAACACAGTGTTTCCATGGGAGAAGGATCCTATAAATGTGATACAGAATTCATACAGACTCCAGGAGGTAATAACTCTCAGAGAACTCATCCAGAGAAGAAATCTTGTAAATGTAATGAATGTGGGAAGTCCTTCCATTTCCAATCAGAACTTCGGCGCCATCAGCGATGTCACACTGGAGAAAAGCCCTATGAATGCAGTGAATGTGGAAGAGCTTTCGGTCATATTTCATCCCTTATTAAACATCAGAGAACTCATACTGGAGAAAAGCCCTATGAATGCAGTGAATGTGGGAGAGCCTTCAGTCAGAGTTCATCTCTTGTTCTACATTATAGATTTCACACTGGAGAGAAACCCTACAAATGTAATGAATGTGGACGAGCCTTTGGTCATACTTCATCTCTTATTAAACATCAGAGGACTCATACTGGAGAAAAGCCCTATGAATGTAGGGAATGTGGGAGAACCTTTAGCCAGAGCTCTTCTCTCATTGTGCATTATCGATTTCATACTGGAGAGAAACCTTACAAATGTAATAGATGTGGGAGAGCCTTCAGCCAGAGTTCATCTCTCACCCAACATTATAGATTTCATACTGGAGAGAAACCCTATAAATGTAATGAATGTGGAAGGGCCTTTGCTCACACTGCATCCCTTATTAAGCATCAAAAAAGTCATGCTGGGAAAAAAAGCCTATGAATTCAGTGAATGTAGAAGGGCTTTCAGCTGGAGTACACACATTACCAAACCTCAGAGAATTCATATTGGAGAGAGATGCTAAAAGTGTAATATATGTGGGAAGACCTTTGGTCAGAGGGCACATCTTGTTCCACATCAGACAGTACATACTAAAGAGAAGCCCTGTCGATTTCAAGAGAGAAGGTGGGAATTCAGACACACCCCCCTCTCTCACCAAACATGGGAGAATCCATACTAATGAGAAACCATGTGAATGTAATGAATGTGGAAAGGCTTCAGTCAGAGGATGCATGTCATTCAGCATCAGACAATTTGTACTTGGGAGACTTATCAATGTACTGAGTATGGCAAGCCTTCAGTCACACACTGTTCCTTTAAAAAATCAGATAGCTCATACTGGAGAGAAATTCTACAAGTGTGGTAAGTCAAGAACATATACTAGACAGAAGCTCTATGAAAACAGGAAACGGGGGAGGGTCTTCAGTCATAGCTCATCCCTTATTAAGCTTCAGAAAATTCATACTTAAGAAAAACCCTATAAAGTGGTGAATGTGAGAATGGTTTCAGGCAAATCTATTGCTTTATAAACCTCAAAAACTCTTCCTACTAGTTAGAAAACTGGTAATGTGATGCATGTGGGAAAGCCTTTGTGGATGTTCCACCCTTTTGCACACCAGAGAATTTGTGCTATGGCAACTCTTTGAATTTAGAGAAACTCAGAAAACCCACTAGTATAGTCAGGCCTCAGCATACGTTAAGTCTTAACCTCCAAGAGAAACTCTGGGAGCTTAATGAGGCTTAATGAAGGAACTTTCTTTTAGACTTGAGATTCGTAAAACTAGAGCTGATAGGAAGCTGAGAAGTCACCTCATCTGGTGATTTTCTACCTGGTGGAAGGCATTTGTATAACGGCACTTGTGCACTGACTCCCATCCTGTTACTGATAGGATACAGTATTACTGCCTGGTTGAGGATGATGGAGGCTGAGAAAGGTAGAGAGCCACCAGTGATCTAGCCCAGCCATATTTTAGAGCTAAGGAAACTGATGTTCAGAAAGTGCCATGTCCTTGCCTATAGATCCTTTGGTTCGCATTTATAGTTTGGGGGTTGAGACACTGAAGGCCTTCCCTGTACAATATCCCCATGTACTTGTTTCTCTGTAATGCGTATTACTTTTCTCTGTGAGGCAATGGAGTAGTCCATGTTTGAACAAAAAGCAATTTTCTGTATGTATTTATGCTGCTGGATTTGGAAATTTTTTAAAATATTTTTTTTAGAGATAAGGTCTTGCTATGTTGCCCAGGCTGGATTGGAACTCATGGGCTCAAGTGATCTTCCCACCTCAGCCTCCTTAGTAGCTGGGACTACAGGTGTGTACCACTATACCTGGCTGGGATTAGAATTTTTTGAAATGAAATGAAAACAGTGTTTAAACATAAAAATCACTAAAATATGGGTATTATTAAAAAAAAATCAAAACCTCAAGAACATTATAAGTGAAAGAAGGCAGGTGCCAGAGACCACATATTATATGATTCCATTGTAGGAAGTGTCCAAAAAGGCAGATCTTCAGAGACAAAGTAGATTAGTGGTGGCCTGGGAGTGGCAACTGGGAGCAACTGCAAATATTATGAGGAATCTTTTTGGGATGATGGAAATGTTCTGAAACTGGATGGTGGTGATGGTTGAACAGTTTGGTAAATTCACTAAAAATCATTGAACTGTACACTTAAAATGGGTGAATTTGATGATATGTAAATTATACCTCAATAAAATCATTTAAAACATCAAATATACAGCTATACCAACTTTTGCAGAACTAATTATCTTGTTTGTTACTTCATGCCATCTGTGCATCTTTGGTATTACTTGTTCTGTAATATTAAATAGTTATCCTGAAATTTACTGGGTCTCAGAACCTTGTCAGGCTCTTCTTTAAATCCATACCATGTTGGCTGTGCATCTTAGGTGGAGAATCCAAGACCAGGAGCTGGTATAGACCAGAGGAGTCTTGCCTAATAAGGATTAGCTCATAGTAGGACAGTCCTTCAACTATTCAAAGTTCAGAGGAGGAAGCTGAGCCTGGAATTCAGGGAACCAGCTCAAAATGGGTCCATACAGACAGACTGGTGTAAGGGTCCATGAGGTTGGCTAAGGCAGGTAGGATGTATAGGAGGCATCTGAATCTGGAGGCGCCTACACAGCTAAGGTCAGGATGCCAGTATTCTTAGGGCAGAAAAATCATACAGAAATTTCTTCCCAGAGAGCCAAGGTTCGCAGGAGCAGAAATAGCAAATATTTTACACTAGTAATAACTTGGTTTGCTCCATCTCTCTTTTTTCCCCCGGCACTTTTCTCTAACACCCATCCAAGTCACTTTATACCTGGATGCTTGCCACAATTTTGTAACTGGTCCTTGCCCCAAATCTGTCTTTTTGTCTTGTGTATCCCTGCCATGTTAACCATTCTCGTCAGTTTGAACCCATTGCACCCCTCCCAAAATCCTTTGCACCACCTACAAGATAAATCCCCATGCCTCCATTTGGCATTTAATACCATCTTCAGTCTATCTACCCCAACCTCCTGCTGCTCTGGATAAGAGCCTCTATTACAGATGAACTAGCTCTGGCGACACCCTCAGGCACACCCCTATGCTTCCCAGTCTACAAGCCTTTACTTTAGCTGTTCCATTAGCCTGGGTTACCTTCTCCACCTACCTTCTCCACTCAGCCTACATAATGAGTCAGAACCCTGTGCAAGTACCCCCTCCTTGGGGAATTGTTCTCTTGAACACTGATATGAAGTCATATCTTATTCATTTGCAATTGTAAAAGCATTTTTTTTGTTTGCATAGGCTATCTGGATTTATGATAACTCTTATCACTGTTTTGGTCTATTTAAATAATTTTTTATTATCTCACCACTTTCTCGTCTCCTAAACCAGACTGAAGGCCTTCCCTGTACAATATCCCCATGTACTTGTTTCTCTGTAATGCGTATTACTTTTCTCTGTGAGGCAATGGAGTAGTCCATGTTTGAACAAAAAGCTGCTTCAAGAGAGGAAGACTTGTCTCATACTTCCTCTCTGAATGAGCACACAGTAGATGGTCACTAACCATGTGTTAATTTGAAAAATAACTTGTATTGCCCAGGTTTTCTCAGTGCTTCCAACTGACTTCACATTTTTTGTACTAAATGAAAAGCTTTTCTTCCAGACAACTACCAATTAAATATTGCCTTAGAAAAATGTAATGTTGCTTCCTATAGTTACTTTTCAAATTTCCAGTATAGAGTAGCATTGTTCCAACATTTAGGGGTGAGTTGGGGTCGGGGAGGGGTGTGTGTGTTTACATAGGAATTCAGTGCTGTTTTATTTTGTAGAACTGTAATGACTTCTGGTACCAACTACAAAGGGTTAGGCCAAACTTCACAGGTTAAGGACATAGTAGCCCACAAGACTGCCCTCACTTCAGACTCGAGTCACAAATTTGGAAATTCCTAGGCCACCTTCACTTCTGACCAGCTGGCTACTAATTCAGGGGTTCTCCCTAACCCCATAGTTGGATAACTCACTAGAATGATTCTCAGAACTCAGGAAAGTGCTGTATTTATGATGACAATTTTATTATAGTAAAAAGATATGCATCAGAACCAGCCTAAGGAAGACATGCATGGAGCAAAGTCCAGGAGTGTCCCAAGTACAAAGCTCCTGTTGTCCCAAGGGACACGTTACCCTGCTGGCACATTGTGTGTGATAGTACACAGAGTAATGCCCATCAGGGAAGCTCACTTGAGCTTTGGTGTTCAGAGTTTTTATGAGGGTTTCTTTACATAGGCATGAATGGTTGAATCATTGACCACACAATTGAACTCAATCATCAGCTCCCTTTCCCTTCCGTAGAAGTTGAACTGATATCACATGGCTCAAAGCCTCAATCCTCTAATCATATGGTTGGTCTTTCTGGCACAGCCAGCTACCATCCTGTATTCCTTAGCATAAACTAGAAGCCAACTATGAGTCACCTAATTAGCATAAACTATCAGGTGTAGTGCAAGGGGACCACCATGAATATCAAAGGCACTCCTATCCATCAGGAAGTTCAAGTTCTTTATTACATAAGCACCTACCCTCAAATCAATATAAAAATGATTTAATCATTATTCAAATAAATAAGCTACAAACATTAAAACTGTACTTTAGATATTCCTCAACAAACAATTACAGTATATCACTTCAGCTTATAGACCACTGGCAAAAACTTAGTTTCAGGGCCATTGCTAATGGCAAGGCAGGCTAGAAATTGTCTTTTTCCTGGGCAGCAATATACCCACCTAAAATTTGGGAATTCTATTACTAAGGAAGAAGAAGAAGATGGATATTGCTGGAGACCGGGAATCTGTGCCACAAGACCTAAATACTCCAAAGCCGTGTGGGAATGAAGGCATATCCAAGACATTCTTTGGTTCTCAGTTTTCTCCTCTATAAGATGAAGCCTTTCCATTTGCAGAAATAAATGGGGAACATCCAATAGAGTACAATTACAGGCTATTTATTCAGAGAGTTCTAAAACAAAGTTGTCACCCAAAATCACCTGCATTTGGCAGTGACCCAAATGCTTGCAGAGAGTGAGAAAGCTTTATATTGGGCGGGGGGAAGCTTCAGTTATTCCCTGACTGGAAGTTGTTGGCATGTAAAAGCTGGAGGTGGAATAAGTAGAAGTAGGACATCTTATGTGATCGGTTTGGGGAGCATACTTGGTTTTCTACAGTTGGTTCTGAGTTGGAAATGGGGGCAAAATTATTGACCACATTCAGACTGTTCTGAGCCAATTTCTGTAGAGGTTGTGGTTTGGCTTCCAGGATGGTTGCTGCAGAAGTATGGGTGAGAGTTCCATTGCTATGTATGGCATATTTGTATATTTAGTCCTTCAGGTTTCCCTTTTGGTGCTTGAGAGAGGTTGACCAATTCAGGAAAGGCTAGAGAGCCAGATCTTTATTACTTGGGGATTGTTCAGTTGGTTCCATAGTAAACTGTATCACAAAATCTTCTTGATCTTTTTATTGTATTGTCATGGCATCAACTCAGAGAGAAGCTGTGCAGAAACACTGAGCAAAGAAGCGTTTTTCTTAAGGTGGTGTATAGCCTATTTTACCAAACCTGTTTCAGTGATCCAAGTACAGAAAGAAGTAATAGCAATGGCACAGATGCTACCATGATTAGCCAACAAGAAATCCAGAGCAATGCATTTGCCCATCACCAGTTGCGCCAATGAATTGAGACAGATCTGTATTCCAGCTAGGGTAGAGGTGGTGTCATTAATAACTTTGGCCAGAGTTAGTGATAGGTCTCTTACAGTCTTTTTATTTCCCACCATTGGAATACTGCTCTGATTGTTCACATAAACAATGAGTCAGCAATTCCTCCAAGGTAGAGTGCCTGAATAATCAAGGGTAACCTCATTTTGAAGCTCATGTCTGAATTGGAATTTCCAACATTGATGACTTATAGAGTTAGAATTTCTGTGTACAGGCAAGTCTTGGAATACTCTTCCTGAAATGTGTGAGGTTTTAGTCTGAAGAAAACAAGATCAAGTGTCCTGGCTGCAAAGGAAGTGAACTCAGTAGGGGGGCATAGAGATCCATAAAAAAGAGGAATTGTTCGTAAGTCAAGATTGGAACCAAGGCCTTACATTAGCTGTGTTACATATTTGGATCTCTGTTAGTTCCTTCCAGGTGACAAGTAACTAACCCATCACCCTATAAAGGATGCTGAATTCAAATTTAGAATTTCCTGGAGTCTGATAAACAGATTGCAATAATTGGTCCTTTTTCTAGGAGAGAGGGACACTAGTAAAGTCACAGGTTGATTTGTTTGAGGTCATTTGTCCCTGTAGGTACAAGTGGAAAAGCCATTAGCTATAATTCCCTATAGTTTCATTTGATGAGACCAGAATTATTCAGATCTATTTATCATGGTGGTCTGGTGCTGGATAGCATATCCAATATTGGTAAGATAGAAGGTAGTGGCTACTGTTTGGGAAAACCCAAGAGTGGCATTAGAATGAGTATGTTGTGACCTAACAATTATAATCAAGATGAAAGAAAAGAGAAAAAGGGCCATTGTGGGTAGATGACACTGAGGGATCAATATAAAATGAGAATACAAATGGCTATAAGCAAGCAGATGAAAAACAAAACAGGATTTCTACGGAGGTCTTGGTCTGACATCTTGGACAGATGCTATCCATTATCCGGGTTCATTTGTTCTGAAGACTTGAGTCCCCAATATAGTTCTGAAGAGCAGCTGCATACATAATATTCTGGAGAATCCGCAGGTTGTGGTTTTCTATTGGAGTCTCCTTGTAGTTGCATCAATTCTTAATTGCTCCTTTAGTTATGAAATGTATACCCAAGGATTGACTCCCTGGAGTTTCACTGCTGTATTTATTGCTAAGGGTGCCTGATAAAGTCCCTTGCAATGAGACTCAAGAGGAATTTTTCTTTGATATCTCTTCCAATCTACAAAATCTCATGGTTTAACACAATAAAAAGGCTGTTTAGGAAGATATTGTGGGAAGGTGGCCTTAACCTGTTGGTAATAAGACTAGGGATAGTACATGAGTTCTTTGCAATATTTCAGCATGCCTGCATAGAGCTGGGTAGAGTCTAGTATTGGAAGTGAAAATCCTATGTAAGTGGGTCTTCCAGTTACCAATTCTTAGGAGGAGAACTAAAGTGTCCCCAAGGGAGTGAATCATATGGCTGTAAGGGATTTGGGGGGTACCTTTGGCTAGAGAGCTCAAGGGTTTCTGAAAGTTTTGCTAATTTTAATTTAAGGATGTCATTTGTTCTTTCAAGCTTTCCAGGATTGTGGATGGTAACGGCAGTGCAGGTTTTGAGCAGGGGTAATGCCTTATCGAGTTCTATTATTATATAATGTTTCCCCTAAAGTGTGTACCTTGATCACTTGATATAAAAGTTAGGATGCCCCAGATTGGAAACACAAAATCAAGCAACTTTTAGTGACTGTAAGGACTGTAAATTTTCAGCAAAGAAATGCTTCAACACATCCTGTAAACAGACATACAATAACTAAAACATATTCAAATCTCAGGAAGGGCAGAAGCTGGATAAAATCCATCTAAAGGAGTCCAGAGGGCCCTTGAGGCTTTGGTTCCCAGCCTTGTCCTACTTTTACAGTTTTTTCAGGATTATGTTGACAGGTGACATATGACCTGTTAAAAAGCTGTCCTTTAAGTTTCTTCACCAATGGGCATTTAAGGTAGCAACCAATTTGTACCATTATGTGTAATTTCATGAAGAAATTTAGCTAATATTCGTCTGACATAATCTGGCACAACCAAGTGACCATTTTGGAAGCATGGGGATTATCTGAGTGAAGGTTATAATTTTTAACATCCTTTTTTTTTCATAATCAGGGGCTTAATGTTGACATTTTATAATGATTTCTTTGAATTCCTCCAGAGATTTATCCTTTGAGGGTTCAGTTAGGAACATAACCTTGGTTAAGCCTGCTTGTTTGGCATAATAATCTGCTAGAACATTTCCTTTCACTTCCATATTATTTTTCCATATTATCACTTCTCATACTATCTTTGCATGGGCCTCAGCTTTTATAATAGGTACCTCTCTAAGAAATAGGAGTGCACCTGTAAGTTCCTTAACTTGTCCATTTTTGAAGGGGGTTATAGCAGAGGTTAGGAAACTCTCTTGGTTTTCAAAGCATCCTAAAGCGATGTAGTGCTCCCAAGCATGTCTGCTATCTCTATATATGTTTACTTTCTGGTATTTGGCTAGTTGACAAGCTTTATATGGTAAGTGAAATAAGTCCTGCCATCTGGGCTGATTTTACCTCAGAGGACTGTATTATAAAGAAAAAATAAATTAGTGACAGCTTATCCTCCATGATAACCTCCAATTTCAGGTTTGAGGTATGATTCATCAACAAAAAATACTAGGCCAAGATTCTCAACTGGAGTCTCTAATAAATCTGAGTAAGGTACAGAAAGTTCCCTGAGGTAAGACAATTTTGAGGTTATCTTTCTTCTGTTAGGAGCAGGAGAATGGCAAGATTGAGAGTGTTGCAGTGGTGAACAGAAATTTAAGATGGAGAGAATAACAGAATATCATAAGAGGTTCATTAGCTGGCTGAAAGTATAAACCTATCTATATTCACAGATGACATGATCTTGTGTAGAGAAAATCCTAAGGAATCCACTAAAAACCAATTTGAATAAATGAATTTAGCAGCGTTGCTGGATACAAGATCAATATACAAAAATCGATAATATTTCTATACATGTGCAATGAGCAATCCCAAAATGAAATTAAAAAACAATTTCTTGTATAATGGCATCAGAAAGATAAAATACTTAGGAATAAATAGATAAATGTCTTCAAAATTTAAATCTTTTATGATTCAAAGGACACCATTAAGGAAGTAAAAATACAGCCTGTAGAATAGGAGAACACGATTGCAAATTACATATATGATAAGGGAGTTGTAACTGGAATATTCAAAGAACTCGTAAAACTAAATAATTAAAAAAAATCCACATTTTGAAATGGGCAAAATGCACTTCTTCAAAGAAGATATGCAAGCCAGTTGTGGTGGTATACACCTGTAATCCCAGCATTTTGGGAGGCCAAGGCAGGAGGATCACTTGAGGCCAGGAGTTTGAGACCATTTTTTAGCAAGACCAAAAAATATTTAAAACTTAGCTGGGCATGGTGGCATGCACCTGTAGTCCTAGCTACTCAGGAGGCTAAGGCAGAAGGATTGCTGGAGCCCAGGAGTTGGAGGCTATAGTGAGCTATGATTGCACTACTGCTCTTTAGCCTGGCCAGCAGAGTGAGACTCTGTCTCTGGAAAAAAAAAAAAAAGAAGAAGATACATACAAATGGCCAATAAGCACATGAAAAGATGTTCAATAGCATTAGCTATCAGGAACATGCAAATCACAACCACAATGAGATACTACTTCACAGCTACTAGGATGGCTAGAATCAAAAGGACAGATAATAAATGTTGGTGAGAAATCAGAACCCTTTAACACTGCTGATGGGATTGTAAAATTTTGTAGCCACTTTGGAAAACAGTCTGGCAGTTCTTCACGTTTAAACATAGAGTTATCACATGACTCAGCAATTTCGCTCTTGGGTATGTATCTAAAGGAAACGAAAACATATTCACACAAAAACTTGTACGCGAATGTTCATAGCAGCATGATTTGTAATAGCCAAAAGGCGTAAACAACCCAAATGTCCACCAACTGATGAATAGATAACTAAAATATAGTATATCCATGCAACATAATATTATGCAGCCCCAAAATGTAATGAAGCTACAATACATGCTACAACATGGGTGAACCTTGACAACATTATGCTTAGTGAAAGAAGTCAGTCAAAAAGGAATACATACACTATTATTTGATTTCATTTATATGAAATGTCCAGAATAGGCAAATCTATACAGCCAGAAAGTAGATTAAGGGTTGCTTAAGGCTAGGGTGGCAGATGGGAGTATGGTGGAGAAACAACTGAAGGGTATAAGGTTTCTTTTTGGTGTAATAATAAGTTTTCTAAAACTGTGGTGATGGTTGCACAGCTCTGTGAATATACTAAAAACCATTGAGTTGTACACTTTAAATGGGTGAACTGCTTGAATCTAGTTCTCCCAAGCATGGTTATCTAGTCCTTCAGGGAAATACCTGGGAGGGAGGCCTTAACAAGTGGCTCAAATAACCTGGGCCCAGAAGTGGGGTGATCTCCAAGACTGAGGCCTAATTTGCTGACCTTGTTTGAGCAAATGAGTAAGGGTGATGAGATATGGCTTGGACAGCCAGGGACAACCAGAAAGAATCTTTGTAAAAGTCACAAAGTTTATGGTGTTTGAGAAGGTATAAACTCCTAATATAAGAAGTTGGCCAAGATTCTTGGCACGGGAAAAGATTTCTGTAGTCCTTAATATACGCTATCCATTCTCATGGTCAGCTGAATTTTTTTGAGTTCATGTATTTATTAAATTAAAATTTTTACTTGGAGATAAATGTATATTCTCATGTCGTTGTGAGAAATAATACAGAGAAATCCCATGTACCCTTCACCCAGTTTTCACAGTGGTCACACCTTGCAAAACTATAACAATATAACAACCAGCATATTGACATTGATACAGTCGAGATACAGAATACAATCTTCCCTTTGTATCTGGAGGGATTGGTTCCAGGACCCCTGGTGGATACCAAAATCCGAGGATACTCAAGTCCCTGATATAAAATGGTATTTGCACATAACCTATGCACATCCTCCTGTATGCTTTAAACCATCTCCAGATGACTCATAAAATCTGATACAATGTAAATGCTATGTACATAGTTGTTATTCTGTATTGTTTAGGGAATAGCAACAAGAAAGAAGTCTGTACCTGTTCAGTACAGACACAACTCTCCATGTTTTTTCCCCAAATATTTTTTATTTGCAATTAGTTGAATCCACAGACGGGGAACCCATGGATGTGGAGGGCCGACTGTACTTCCATCACCCTGGGGAGCCCTCACGTTGCCCTTTTATAGCCACACCACTTCCCTCCTGCCCCCGCTCCCTTCCTAACTCTGGACAACCACTCATCCACTCTCCATTTCTATAACTTTGTCATTTCAGGACTATTGTATAAATGGAACCATACGGTATGTGGCCTTTTGAGATTGGCTTTTTTCATTCAGCATAATTCTCTGGAGAGTCATCCAAGTATCAATGACTTGTTCCATTTTATTGCTGAGTAATGTTCTATGCATTGATTTACCAGAGTCTGTTTAACCAGTCACCCATTGAAGGACATCTGGGATGTTCCCAGTTTGGGGGCTATGACAAATAAAGCTGCTATGAACGTTCATAAACAGGTTTTTGTGTAAACAGAAGTTTTCATTTCTCTGAGATAAATTTCCAGCAATTGCTAGGAAGTAGGGTAACTGCATTGCATATTTAGCTTTTTAAGAAACTGCCAAACTGTTTGCCAGAAAGGTGGTACCATTTTACATTCCCACCAGCAATATATGAGTGATCCAATTTCTCATATCCTTATCAGTTTATGGTGTTGCCACCATTTTTGTTTTAGCCATTTTGATAGGTGTGTAGTGATATCTCACTGTGGTTCTGATATGAATTCCCCTAATGGTTAATGATGTTGGGCATTTCATGCGTATCTTTGCCTTTTGTATAACTTTTTCTGTGAAATATCTTTTCTTCATTTTCTATTGTATTGCTTGGTTTTTCTTGCTTTTTTACTGTTGAGTTTTGAGAATTCTTTATAAATTCTAGACCCTGGTCCTTTATCAGATATGTGGCTCGCAAATATTTTCTCCCAGTTTATAGCTTGTCTTTTCATTCTCTTAACAGAGTTTTTCACTGAGCAAAAGTTTTATTTTTATTTTGAAGTGTAATTTTTTAAATAAGGTGTATGTTTCAAATTGTGGCTTATTTATTTATTTATTTATTTTTGCCTGTAGTGGTTTGATTCTTTCTGTACCATTTGTTGAAAAAAACTATTGAATTGGATTGAATTCAATTGCTCCATTGAATTGCTTTTGCACCTTTGTGAGAAAATCAGTTGGGCATTGTTTTAATCCCCTCCCATTCACTCTGAGGGAAGGATTCTTCTCTTAGGGTTTGGGGATGGCCGAATACATGACATTTGATACTGGACAGATGAGCCCAACAGCAGTCTATGAGTCACATACACTGAGAGGAGGACACCGCATGCCACACAGAGCAACATGGGGCGGTGGGGGCGGGTTGCATTTGGAAACAGGGTGAACCAGCAGGGGCTGTGGGAGGCAGGCTTTGTAGTAACAAGAGGATGAGGTGACCCCTGTTTCACACAAGAGGATATGATTGGCTTGTTTGAATAATTCTGTGGGCTGGCAGAGAAGTGAACCCCATTACTCTGAAATAAGCAGGAACTGGGCCTGATCCGCTTGATGAAGAGCATTGTTTGGCCCTTATCCATGCGGGAGAGTGGGGCCTAGATCTTACAGATAGGCCATTAGAAGCCCTCCTGATTTCACCAGATGTCAAGGCAGGAGTATATACAATTGGGCCTTAATTTTAGGCCTTACACAACAGGCATATTTGTGTGTATCTATTTCTGGGTTCCCTAATCTGTTCCATCAATCTATTTATCTATAGCTCCTCCATATTATGGGGGTACAGATGTTTAGGTTACGTAAGTTGCCCTTGCCTCCCCCTCCCCCCCAAGTCCGAGTTTCAAATATGTCCATCCTTTGGGTGGTGCGCATTGCACTCTTTGTGTATGCATATACCCGTCCCCTCCTCCCTCTTCCCCCCTCCCCCCTGCCCAACATCCAATAGATGTCATTCTTATATGTGCACTTATGTGTTGATCAGTTAATACCAATTTGATGGTGAGTACATGTGGTGCTTGTCTTTCCATTCTTGGGATACTTCACTTAGTACAATACGTTCCAGCTCTATCCAGGAGTATACAAAAGGTGCTATATCACCATTGTTTCTTAAAGCTGAATAGTACTGCATGGTATACATATACCACATTTTATTAATCCACTCATGTATTGATGAACACTTGCAAAACCACATATTCTTGATCATTGTAGCTATTCTCTGACCCCTGGAAGACTCTTCTTAGCTATCCCTTTCCATGATTGGCTTTAGTGAACTAGCTGACCTATGGTTTAGCTTTTTGTGTTTAATTTAATAGTGTTGGCAGGCTCCTCATATTTGCTGACCTACAAAAATCTCCACTGTTTTTGAGAGTGCCCTTAGGTTTGAACTTCCCCAAACTCTGCTTCAGATAAAGTTTGTTTCTTTAGGGATAGCTTTGGGGCTCTCTATTCTTGTGTCTCTCCCACTGGGAGAAATCTCTGACCCACCACTCCTAAGTGCTAGGTGGGGGTGGTAGCCTCTGGTCTTCTTGGCTTGACTCTCCTAGTGTGGAACCCCTGTCTTATGAATGAGCTGAGGTGAGGGCAATTAGAACCTCCATATCGTGAACCTGCTCCATCAGGGGTCCAGGCTTCATCCTATAAGTGGGAGCTGTGTGGAGGAAAGAAGCCTCTGACCTCTCAGCTTCACACAGCACATAGCATGAATTTAGCCTCTTTAATTAGGAGTTGGAGGAGATAAGAAATGCTATAGCCTGCCTTTCCCAGTGAGATACCGGGAAACACTGAATCCAAATTTTTTGCTTAGGGAGTTTTCCTTCCAGGATGGCATGGTGAGGAGCTATGCAGACCTACTCCCCAGCAAAATAAGCATAATTGGTTGAAAATGTAAGAAAAAAAAAGAAAAAAGAAAAGAAAACAAAAGAAAACCCCAAAACACTTAAAATCTCTTGAAGTTGTCCTAGGACATACAGCAAATGAAGAAATATTTATTCAAGAAGAGCTACTAAATCTTAGTAAGAACAAAAGAGCCTGTGGCACTTGAGCCGCAATCTACTCTCTCCCTCAGCACCCTCCTTCCCAGCCCACCTTGATTTGCTGGGGGGACAGGGAGCCCTGTTTTCTTCATCACACCTGATCATCTTCTTTCCAAACCCTGCTCCTCTTGCTGCTCTATTTTTATTAACACACTACCTTTTGTCTAGTTTTCCAAATGAAAAACACCCTTTCATTCTTGACCCTCCCTCCTCTCCTGTTCATGCTGCACGGCCAGCATCCCACCTTGCAGACTGTCTACTCCTCCATCTGATCCGCTGCTGCGGCCCCAGTGCAGCTGCTCAGAACTTGTGTCCTGGAGTGCAGCATCTCCTCATACCCATCTCTCTTCCATCAGTCCTCCCTCTCCAAGGGGGAGCGTTAAAACCCTGCCCTTCCTCCCATGCTCAGTGTCCATCGTGGGTACCTGGCCACCTCCTCACTGTGGGTCGGCCTGAATGGTTCTGCATCATAGGGAAGCCCAGCCACTCGGCCTCCATTGACCCCTTTCAGGACATTTCTTCCACACACACTCAAGTCCCAGCAAACTATTTTGTGTTGCCCCCAAGAAATGTTCTTTCACAGGTTCTCATCTTCACATTCCACAACTTTGTTTTGTGCCTAGATTGTCCAACCTAATTTCTTCAAGGAAAATGCATCTTCGTTGTTCAATTTTGCTACTTTTAGATAACTGTGATATTAAATAGTCTTCCTAAATTGGGAGGAATCATGTGCTCACACGTCCAGTCTCAGCAGTGTAGACGTCAGGGCTTCTTTGCAAGTGGTTTTCCTGCGTGTGACCTCAGTTCCTAAAGGAGACTTAGATTCAGTAGATGAAACAGGAAGAAGGCACCACTGCATGTAAAACTCTCTGTGCATTTGACACATCATATGTTTTGAGGTCCATTTATCCATTTGTTACAGCTGTCAGCCTACACTAACTGCATGCTGGCTTTCCTTAACCTCCCCCCCACATCTAATCCTTCAGGTTTGATTTTCTGTTCTACAAAACATAGCTTAGACCATTTTACCTTGCTCGACACCCCCCAGTCAAAGACACAGCATCTCAAGGCTGCGGTTCTACAACAGCCTCTTAGTTGGTACCACACAGCCTCAATTTTTTTTTAAAGTGTATAATAGGGTTACCAATAGTTCCATCTCATAAGATTACTGGGATGAATACATGACTTAATACATGCAAACCAATGAGAACCGTACCTTCATCACACCTGCCTAGAATGGAGCCTTCATCAAGGTGATAAATTGGACTTCATCAAAATGTAAAATTTTTCTTGGTGAAAGGCCCTGCTCAAAGAATGAACAGCCAAGCTATAGACTGGGAGACAATATTTTCAAACAACCTATTTGAAAATGGACTCACAGCTAGAATATATAAAGAACTCTCAAAGATCAACAGTAAAAAAAACCAGTCAATCCAACTAGAAAATGAGCAACAGACATTTCACCAAGTAGGACATACAGATGGCAAAGAAGCACATGAAAAGAAGTTCAACATTAGCTATTAGGGAAATGTAATTTAAAACCATGATAAGATGTCACTACATACCTATTAGAACGGCAAAAAAACAAAAAACAATGGTGACAATACAAATGCTAGTGAGGATGCAGAGAAACTAGGTCTCTCACACATTGCCAGTGGAATATAAAATGGTATGGCCAGTTTGGAAAACAGTATGTCGGTTTCTTACAAAACCAAACGTATACTGTACTTACCATACAATCTAGCCATCTCAATGCCTGAAATTTATCCCCCCCAAATTAAAACTTATTCCTACATAAAATCATGTATGCAATGGGTATATATCAAAAAGAATTGGAAGCAAGGACTCAAAGAAATATTTGTACACCCATGTTCATAGCAGAATTATTCACAGTAGCCAAAAGGTGGAAGTAATACAAGTGTCCATCAACAGATGAGTGGATAAACAAAATGTGATCTATACATACAATGGAATATTTCTCAGCCTTAAAAAGGAAGGAAATTCTGACAAATGCTACACATGAGTGAACCTTGAGGACATTATACTAAGTGAAATGAGCCAGTCGCAAAAGGACAATACTGTATGAATGCACTTATATGAGGTACCCAAAGTAGTCAAACTCATAGAGACAGAAGGTAGAATGGTGGTTGCTAGTGGTTGGGGAAGAGAGGTATCGGGATTTATTGTTTAATAGGTATAGAGTTTCAGTTTTGCAAGATGAAAAGAATTCTGTGGATGGATGGTAGTGATAGTAACACAATATGAATTTACTTAATGGCACTGAATTGTACACTTAAAATGGTTAAGATGTTATGTGTATTTTACTACAATTTAAAATTTTTAAATATTAAAAAACATGTACACAAATGTTGATGGCAGCTTTGTTTGAAACAGCCAAAAATTAGAGACAAATTAAATATCCTACAATGGGTGAATGGTTAAACAAATGGTGGTACCATGGAATATTATTCGGCAGTTAGAAGTAAGAGATTATTGGTACATGCAACAACTCGGATAGACATCAAGGGTATTATGTTGAGTGAAAAAAGACAACCTCAAAGGGTTACATACTGTATAATTCCACTGATAGAACGTTCTCAAAATGATAAAATTATAGAGATGGGAAACAGATTAGTGGTTGCTAAGGGTTATGGATGGTGGGGAGGAGAGAAGAGGTATGGGTATGACTCTAAGGGAGAAGCACGAGGGATCTTTGTGGCGATAGGGCAGTTCTGTATCTTGAATGTGGTGGTGGTTATAGGAATCTACACATGTGACATAATTGCACAGAACTACACACACACACACACACATGAGTGCATGTAAAACTGACAAAATCTGAATATGCTCCATGGATTGTACCAATATCTATTTCCTGGTTTTGATTTTGTGCTATAGTTATGTAAGATGTTACCATTGGGGGAAACTGCATGAAGGGTACATGTGACCTCTCAATACTATTTTTACAACTTCCTACAAATCTATAATTATTTCAAAGGTAAAATTCAGAAACAAACAACAAGCTAACCAAACCAAAATCAAACTTGCTATGGACCTTAATAGATTCTGAATGTTTGAAACCATTGGCCAGCAAGTTAACATGTGATCTGAGCTGCCCATCATGACCTGGCTGTTGTCTGATCTATCAAGCAGTAAAGTTAAGGGTGCATGGCAATACTCCATCATCAAATGGAAGCAGCACATAAAAAACTGGACTTAAGCAGGTCCTGAAGGAACAAGTAATTAATCGTGGGACTTCCTTATGCCCATGGCCCCTACTTTTGCTACATTATCTTCTCTCTCTCCACGCCTACCCACAGCTTCATGAGGAATTGACTGATCAGATTCCTGAAGAAGAAAACTCTTGGGCTTGGTTTACACACGGTTCTGCATGATATGCAGGCACCTCCTGAAAGTGGACAGCTGCAGTACTACACTCCCATGCTGGGATGACTCTGAAGGACAGTGGCGAAGGGAAATCCTCCCAGTGGGAAAAAGTTAGAGCAGCACACACGGTTGTTCATTTTGCCTGGTCAGAAATACAGATCTATACTTTTTCATAGGCTGTGTCTAACGGCTTGGCTGAGGGGTCAGATACTTGAAAGGAACATAATTAGAAAGTTGGTGACCAGGGAATTTGGATAAGAAGTTTGTGGACAGACTTCATGACTGGACACAGAACATGAAGATTATTGTGTCCCATATGAGTGCTTCCCAAAGGGTGACCTCCACAGAGGAGGATTTAAATGAAGTGGGTAGAATAACCCATCTGTAGATGCCAGTCAGCCTCCTTCCCCAGCCAAATGGACTCCTAAATAAAGTCAGGGACTTTCACTGGCCAGGCCAATCTGGCTACAGTCACTGCTGACTGCCCCATATTCCAACAGCAGAGACCAACACTGAGCCCCTGATACGGCACCACTCCAGGAGGCTCAGCCAGCTTTCTTGTAGGTTGATTACACTGGACCAGTTCTACCATGGAAGGTGTAGCACTTTGTCCTTACTTGAATAGACACTTTGAATATGGATTTACCCACTTTTGCCCAAAATGCTTCTGCCAAAACAACTATCCATGGACTTACAGAATGCTTTATTCACTGCGTATTTCATACAGCATTGCTTCCGACTTAGGAACTCATTCCACAGCAAATGAAGTGTGGTAATGGGTGGGCCCCTGCTCATGCCATTAACTGATCTTACCATGTTCCCAATCGTCCGGCTTGACATGTGGGTGTAATCAATCACTTTTTCTCTTAATTTAGCCAATTTAAGATGCAAAAAGTCTACTGAAGGCTGGGCGCGGTGGCTCACGCCTATAATCCCAGCACTCTGGGAGGCTGAGACGGGAGGATCGCTCGAGGTCAGGAGTTCGAGACCAGTCTGAGCAAGAGTGAGACCCCCGTCTCTACTATAAATAGAAAGAAATTAGCCAAACAACTAAAAATAGAAAAAATTAGCCAGGCACGGTGGCGCATGCCTGTAGTCCCAGCTGCTGGGGAGCCTGAGGCAGGAGGATCGCTTGAGCCCAGGAGTTTGAGGTTGCTGTGAGCTACGCTGACGCCACGGCTCTCTAGCCCAGGCAAAAGAGTGAGACTCTGTCTCAAAAAAAAACAAAAAAAAAAACCTGAAAACCAGATGCATCAAAAATAGGTAGGAGTGAAATAGGGAAAAAGGAAAAAAGAGGAATCTTTGACTCTAGCTTGTCAACTCTTTTTATTCTTCTCTATGTTTGAAAATTTTTTACTAAACTTAAAAATTGGACACCTGCTTGAGCAGGCTCCTTAGCCTCTTACAAGACATCCCTGTTGTTCTTCCTTTGTTGCAGGTATGTGGTTTATTTGGACAGGCAGAGATGGTATGAACCCAAGCCCGAGGTGAGTTAAAAAAATAAATAAATAAATAAATAAACCATGGCGTAGGCCTGAGATACGTGTGTGACCAAAGGACAGAATCTCAATGAACCCACAAATGCGTGTGAAATCCAAGGTAATTTAGTGCTTAATCCAATAAACCTCAGAGCTTTACTGGAGTTGGGTACAAGCAACTCCTCTACACTCCTTGTCTGTCTTATTCACTCCTTGGGTCCTCATTGCACTGGGTCCCTTTCCGTGCACGTCTGCACGTCTGCAAGGGTCCGCAGCGTCAGCTCAGGTAACCCCGAGGTCACCCCTCCCAAGGACCTCCCCGATCTCCCACGCCAGTCTCCGGGTTGATTTGCCGGTTCCCCGCCCCGCTCTCGGGCGGGAACCACTTGAGCTAGCCCCGCCCCCGGGTCCTGACGCGAGGACCCCCGCTGGGCTGTCCGCGGCCGCGCCGGACTCAGCCTACCCTGTGGCCTGTTCCGGCAACCCCTACCCGGCCTGCTGTGCGGTGTGGCCCTCGGGCCTCGAGAATTCAGCTGCGGGCCGAGGCCCGCAGTTTGTCGGGAAGCGGTCGCGGTAGGCGGTGGGGAAGGCGGCCCCGGTCGGAGGCGGAGACGCTTCTCGGGCTCCAGCATGGCGGCGGCAGTGCGCGCTGCGGGCCGTTTTCCTGCGCTGTGCGGCGGGCCGGCGGGTGAGAGCCAGGACGCCGGGAGCTGGGGCTCTTAGCCGGGCGGCAGCGGGGGGCTCGCCCGGGGTCTGCAGCTGCCCGGACGGAGGAAAGCGAGGAACCGCAGCCCCTCGTCCGCACGCCGGGCTCCTATCCTGCCCGAGCCTGCTGTGTGACCTTGCGCTCGTCCTCTCCCTCTCTGGGCTAGGGAGCTCTTGCCTGTAAAGTGAGGGTGACCTGTACACCATTTACCAGGGTTTCTTCTAGCTTACGAAACCGCTCGTACGTGCTCGGCTGAGAGGAGCGGGAATTGGCAGGCATCGCTTTCCGGGGGAGAGCGACCCACAGGTTCATTTGGTGATGTCGGCGTGGGGTTCAAGGCAGAGGGCCTGCAGGGAGAAGCTTGAAAGGAAAAGAGCGGCCTTCCTGTTTGAGACGGACAGGATCAGCCACGATCATTTTAGATTCCCGGCAAATTGGTGGCCTTATTTAAAAAGACGGAGGGTTAGACTGCCTACTTTTGCTGTTATTGCCCTTCCTCTCCCCTTGTTGGTTGTGTGCAACCCGAGGAGTGGCTATCTGCTGTCCTTCAGCATAACGTTTGCCTTTAGGAACCGCTTCGTTCCTTTGCCATTGCCTTTGCCTTTTCTATTTGCAGTATTTGACTGTTAAGTCCACAATCTGGCATTTGTAATTCCGAAGTCTAAAGACCCCTAAAAACCGAAATTTTCAGTTTTGTAACTCATTTTGCTGCAAAATTTGACCTGAAATCATTTGGCGGAAAATCTGATGTGAACAGTCTTTTGTCCATGTTGTGACCATCTCCTTTTTCAAGGCCCCACTCAAATAACCTAGCTGTTGTAGCTTTCCTTCCGTGAGCTCTTACTATGTCTAGGGCCTTTTTAAAGTATTTTCCTCGGTTCATCTGCACAATGCCATTATGAGGTAGATGCTGTTATTCCCATTTTATTTATAGATGAAGGAATGAAAGCTCACAGATCGAGAAACTTGCTCGAGGTTAGACTAAGAGGACTTTTCAGATTTTTCACTCATGCTGCCTGGCTCCAAAGCCTGCTTTTTGTTTGTTTGTTTGGAAACAGCCTTATTGAGATATAATTCACATACCATACAATTCATCCATTTTAAGTGTACAATTCAATGGTTTTTGGTGTATTCACAGAGCTGTGCAAACATCACCACAATGAATTTTAGAACATTTTCTTCACTCCAAAAAGCAAACCTGTACCTTTAATCTATCACCACCCGACCCCACCCTCCATGCTCCCCATGAGCCCCCAGCCCCAGGCAACCACTAATCTACTTTCTGTCTCTATAGCTTGCCTGTTCTGGACATTCTGTTTAAATAGAATAATATGATATGTTGTCTTTTGTGACTAGCTTACTTAGCATAATGTCAGGGTTTGTCTATGTTGTAGTATGTATCAGTACTTCTTTCATTATGGCTGAATAATATTCAGTTGAATGAGTACACCACATTTTGTTTATCCATTCATCATTTGGCTTGCGTCCACCTTTTGGCTATTATGTTTAATGTTGCCGTCAACACTTGTGTGGATTGTTTTTGTGTATACATACATTTTCTCTGTGTATATACCTGGGAATGGAATTACTGGATCAAGTGGAACTCCATGTTTAACTTTTTGAGACTGTTTCTCAAAGTAACATTTTACATTCCTACCAGCAGTATATGAGGGCTCTGATTTCTACACATTTTTGCTAATGCTTGTTATCTGTCCTTTTGATTATAGCTGTCCTAGTGGATGTGAAGTGGTATCAATTTGTGGTTTTGATTTGCATTTCCCTTATAGATAATAAGCATGTTTTCACATGCTTATTGGCCATTTATTTATATATGTTCTTTGGAGAACTGTGTATTCAAATCTTTTGCCCATTTTTAAATTGGGTTGTCTTTATTGTTGAATTGTAAGAGTTCTTTATATTTTCAAAATACAAGTCCCTTATCAGATATATGATTTGCAAAAATTTTGTCTTGTCCTGTGTGTTATCTTTTCACTTTCTTGATGGTGTTTTTTGAAGTGCACAAGTTTTAAATTTTTGATGAAGTCTGACTTAACTTTTTTTCTTTTTGTTTCTGTGATTTTGGTGTCTTATCTAAGAAACCATTGCTAAATCCAAGGTCAAGATGATTTACCCCTATGTTTTCTTCTAAGAGTTTTATAGCTTTATCTCTTACCTTTACATCTTTGGTCCATTTCACGTTAATTTTTATATATAGTGTGAGGTAGGGCTCCAACTTCATTCTTTTGTGTGTTAATATCCAGTTGTCCCAGCACCATCCCAGCTCCATTTGTTGACAACGTTATTGCTTCCCCATTGAGTGGTCTTGGTGCCCCTGTCAAAAATCACTTGCCCATAAATGCTGTCAGAGCCTGTTCATTGTGAGGAGGGGTACACAGTACAAGCAGAGCCTGGTGCTGTGAGGGCTCCAGAGGGAAGGGGGAGCATTGTGAAATCAGGGAGGCCTCACCAAGAGGTGATGTTTCAGACAAACCAGGAGATCCTGGTAGAGACACAGAAGTGTGCAAGAGCAGAGTGGGTTCAAGACCAACTATAGGTCTGGCGTGGCCCGAGGGAGGGTGGACAGGAGAGAGAGAGGTGGGGCATGAGCCTGTGTGGAAGCTTGGGGCCATGGGGCAGCCCTGTAGGCTGTGCTGAGTAGTTTTGACTTTGTTCTGCAGGCAATAGGGAGGCAAAGAATGATACATCAGGACTGCGAAGTGACTAGACCTGTTATTTTAGAAAGGAGGTGAATTAGAGGAGGAGAGATGGAAAGTGGGGATCTATTAGGAAACTCTTATTACCTGTGGCTGAGTGACAATAAGGCCTGAACAGAGAAGGGACAGCGAGGCCATAGGGGAGGCTACAGCTGATAGGTGGATCGATTTTTGAGGATACTCTGTAGGGCTTTGTAACTGGTTGAATGTGAGGGTGAAGGGAGGAGATGAGGTGTGATGTCACCTACTTGGCAAGTGGTCATGGAGCCCAGAAATTACGTATTCACTTGTCTTGGTTCTTTTATTCTATAGATGTAAATATTCTGTAGGCGTTACTGTTTAAAATGTTTCTTTTCGTGTAGAAATGTATCTTACATTTTTTTTTTTTTTTTAAATTTGCAGTTCGTTTATGGTCCAGGCAGCTTTCCCTAAATGCCTTTCCAGCAGCTTCCATTTTGGCATTGAAGACCGCTCTCAGCAATGGTGAGATTCATTTAACTACCTTTTCTCATAAGATTTAATGTTAGAGTAGTTTCTGTATTTTTTTTAATTTTTTATTTTTTTACAGAGGGGGTGTCGCTCTGTCACCCAGGCTGGAGTGCGGTGGCATGATCATAGCTCACTACAGCCTCTATAGCTTTGAACTCCTGGGCTCAAGGTATCCTCCCACCTTAGCCTCCCAAGTAGCTGGGTTGCAGGCATTCACCACCATGCCTGGCTATTTTCTGTAGTTTTTAAAAATGTAAATGAATGAAACACATTCTTTATAATGGAAATTCATAGGGTCTCGAGTATTTTTTGGATTTTTTATGATTGCAATTGTTACAGCTCAGGACTTTAAAAACTAATAGCTAAGGCCGGGCGCGGTGGCTCACACCTATAATCCTAGCACTCTGGGAGGCTGAGGTGGGCGGATTGTTTGAGCTCAGGAGTTCGACACCAGCCTGAACAAGAGCGCGACCCCGTCTCTACTAAAAAAAATGGAAAGAAATTATCTGGACAACTAAAAATATATAGAAAAAATTAGCCGGGCATGGTGGTGCATGCCTGTAATCCCAGCTACTCTGGAGGCTGAGGCAAGAGGATCGCTTGAGCCCAGGAGTTTGAGGTTGCTGTGAGCTAGGCTGATGCCACAGCACTCACTCTAGCCAGGGCAACAGAGTGAGACTCTGTCGCAAAAAAAAAAAACAAAAACAAAAAACTAATAGCTAAATAATTACTATTGAGTGATTACTGTGTATTAGGCTTCAAGCATGTTATCTTGGTTAATCCTCATACCAGTTTTGGGTTTTTTTTTTGAGACAGGTTCTCTTTCTGTCACCCAGGCTGGAGTGCAGTGGCATGATCATACCTCACTGCAGTCTTGAGCTCCTGGGCATAGGCCACCACACCCAGCTAATTTTGTTTTGGTAGAGACAGGGTTTCACTGTAACACCCAGGCAGGTCTTGAACTCCTGGTCTCAAGCGATCCTCCTGCCTCGGCCTCCCAACGTGCTGGGATTACAAGTGTGAGCCACAGCACCTGGCCCCTCACACCAGTTTTTATGAGGGAGTTATTATTTCCATTTTATACACGATGGAGAGAGTCTCTGAGAGGCTAAGTGACTTGTTCAAGATCACACAGTCAGTAAATGGCAGGGCTGGGACCTGAGCTGTCTGGATACTGTGGTGTCTTCTCATATGTAACACAGGCCTTTCACTGCCATAGTACAAGCCATCTCTTTAGTCACTGTCTAGGAAGGAAGGAAGCTAATCCAGGCTGAGTCCATGTTGTACTTTTGATTGGTTGAATCTTGCTTTTTCCACAGGGACTATGATTAGGACAGAATTGAAATCTCGTATTGAGTGGCAGGCTTTACTTTTAGTCTTATTCCCTTTCCTCTTCTTAACTGCACCTGTGAGATACTTTCCACCTTGGTTGAGAGGTCCTGCAGAGGAATCTGGCAGACCTGGGCTCTTCCCTTTATTTATCTGTTCACTTGTTGACTGGTTGATTCATTCATTCATAAACTACTTCCTCTGCCCTTTACTGTGAGCCAGGCGGTGTCCCTGACCTGAGCTGATGTGGGGCCCGGAGAAGGCTTCTGTGAGGAAAGCCAGAGAGGAGCACTCTTGGCTGAGGGGATAGCCCCGGAGAAGGCCCTGGGTGGGGAGAGCACAGAGCTGACTGTTGGGGTGACGGCAGAATTCTCTGCTCTGCCACTTCCTGTCTTTGCAACCAGGTGCAAACATCACCCCTTGGAGCCTCGGTTTCCTCATCTATAAATTAGGGATAGTAGTCTTCACTCTGAATTGTTGTATTATTCTTTAAAATATTTAACTTACAAAGAATACAAAAAGGTTTATATCTTAAAAAACCGATTCTCTTTCCTACCCCTCCCCATCGTCAGTGACACTTTCAGTTCTTTCAGTTTTCTTCTGGTTGTATTTCCAAATACGTTGCGTATATTTTCTTTTATTAACATTGTCATCTAATTAAAAAGTTAACTCTTACTCTGTTGTCCTTACTTTCTGCTGATATAGTTATAAGTACAATTTTGTTTGAATCTGTGGGCAGTGTTTTCATTATTAAGGTTATGTATATATTAACAGCTGAGTTAGGTAGTATTCTATCATTACATTTTCCTACAATATTTTCTTTTTCCTAGAATTAATAATTGCCTTGTTTTTAAAATACTGCTTAGTTTCCTTAGTACCTATTACTGTATTTTTCTAAATGCTGCAACAGATTGGTTGGAAACATAGCAATAATTTTTTTAAAGCCTCTCATACACATCACTGGTCACTGGTTTGATTTAATAGAAGAAACTTAAATTGGAAGAAGTTCTTCATGGTGAAAACTGTTAAAACACTGAAATGAAACCCTTCAGGGCAGACTTTGTGTCTTTGAAGAGACCCACATGAGGAGGCTTCCTGGGCTTAGCCCACTTTGGACTCAAGGAGACAGAGACTTCATGGTCTGAAATTAGTAATTCAAAGGCTCAGAGCAAAGGTGATAATTGTTCATGGGTGGGTGATTATCTGTAACTGAGTGATTTAACACAAGCTGCTGCCATCTCCTTTTTTAAAAATCACATTTTAAAGTCAATTGTAGCAACAGTGTATTAAAAGTAACTATTTCTAAACTCTGAAGTAAGTTTCTTTCTATTTTTGATAATTGGACCTTTTTAGGCTAAGTACAGTATTATCTGTGCATAGTATTTCAGTCTTTTGAAAAAGATTAAAGAATTCTAAAACTGATAGTGATTTTTATACTTTTGGAAGTATACCAAAGATTTCAATGTTAAACAATGCAAGATTAAATATCTTAGTTGATATTAAATTAATATTAAATAAGATATTTTATTGAAAATTAAGAAGCTTACAAGAAAACCTAAAATGTGTCCTAGATAATGGGATTTGGAATGACAGTGGAAGTCCTGAATATATGTAAAATCAAAAGCCAGTATTTTCTACTACTTTTTATTGCCTGATTCTTTAAGTGAGCTCATGGGTCTAGAGGGGCCTCAGTTTGTCATCTGAGGTTGGCCTCCATGCAGTTGAGTAATTAATATGGAATTGGAATTGGTGTTTAAATCCCATCTTCTAACTAGTCTTGTGACTTTTGGTAAGTCCCCAACCTCATAGGCCTAAGTTTCTTATTTTATAAAATGAAAAGGTTGGATTAAGTGATCTTCAGTGATTAAAAGGAGATTATTCCTTTATTTTTTAGTGTCTGTGTGCAGCGGAGATATTATAATAGCTTACCACAGCCCTTTTTTTTTTTTTTCCCTTGAGACAGAGTCGCACTCTGTTGCTCTGGCTAGAGTGAGTGCCATGGCGTTAGCCTAGCTCACAGCAACCTCAAACTCCTGGGCTCAAGCGATCCTCCTGCCTCAGCCTCCTGAGTAGCCGGGACTACAGGCATGTGCCACCATGCCTGGCTAATTTTTTCTATATATTTTTAGTTGTCCAGATAATTTCTTTCTATTTTTTTAGTAGAGACGGGGTCTCGCTCTTGCTCAGGTTGGTGTTGAACTCCTGAGCTCAAACAATCTGCCCGCCTCGGCCTCCCAGAGTGCTTGGATTACAGGCGCCAGCCACTTTGCCCGGTTTAATATTACTTTTCTCACTTGTGCCTAACCAAATTCTTATTGCTATTTGGGGTCATTTCTAGTGTGTGGCCCTGTGTGGTGATGAAGCAGCTGTTACTGTTGTCTTCATAACTTTGCATAGCCTTGAAAATAGCTGTTTTCACTCTTTGGTTTTCCATTTTTCAAGCCCAATACCCTTAAATAACCTTTTTTCTTTGAAGGGCTGTTTTAATTCCTTTCATCACTTCTCTTGTAGTCACTAGCCTCTCTATTGAAATGCAAAAGCTCAAGAGTATTTGCCCTGTTTTTGTGAGCAATATTCCTATTTCCTCTCATCCATCGATTCTTCTCACCCTGCCCTCTTCCAGACACCACCATCCCGTGGGATTGATCAGATGGCTGCCTCTAAGTCATGCTTGTTTAAAAACATTTTCATATGGTGAAAAAAATTCCAAAAAATAAAAAAAAGTAAATCCCTCGTATCCAATATTAACGTGTCAGTTTTCTTCCTGGAGACAACCATTATAGCAGTTTCTTGCATATACTCAGGGAGCTAGTCTATACAATAAATATATCCATGCTCCCCTCCTTGTTTTTGAAACATGAAGAGGATAATCTACATGCTGTCCCGCAGGCTGCTCTTCTGACCCTGTTAGTTACAGGTCTTTCCAGGTCAGTCCATTGCCCGGCTGTGTACAGCAGAGGGCACCATTTGCCCAGAGTAGACTGCTGAACGCGGGTTGGAAGATGCAGCGCAGAAACCCTGCTGTGGACAGATCTGCTTCTTCAGGTAGCTGTATCCATTGTGTGGATGAACTATAACTTCTCCAACTAGGATTGGGCATTTAGGTTGTTACTGGTCAAAAATTTTGTTTCATCTTTTAAAGAAAGACTGTCTTCAAAATCTGATTCTTAAAGTGACATTTTTATTAGTAACGATTATTTGGCTCTGGCAGTGTTTGTCCACAGCCAGGGAGCATCTAACTCAAACTTTTATTCCATCTGCCTACAGGCCCTTTGTCATCGCTGGCAACCAGAGACAACCGTCAGTACACCAGCTTGAGCCACGCGCTGCAGACACAGTGCCGTATTTCTTCTCCCAGCGACTTGGTGGGCCAGCAGTATAGACAATACAGTTTCTTCACTAAATGTACGTAGAATGGCCACAGTTAACATTTTAGTGATGAATTTATGATGTACTGTTAAAATAAAAATGTTCCTTAATGTATCTCCTAGAATTATCTCACATGGTACCGGTTGTAGTTACACTTTGGGGAGCACTAGTTTACTTTAATCCCCTCATTTAGGGCATCTGAGGCCTAAAGGGTGTTGATTCATGGCTTAGATCCCCTGCTGATTTAGATTCACACCAAGAATACACCCTGTTTTCAGTTGTGCCTCAGTTGAGGATTTAGAACATCTAATCAGGAAAAGTTAATTTTAAGGATTCATTGTTCGCCAGTGCTACTCTTATTTGTGATGGCGTTTGGTAGAGTTTAATCTGAACTGAAATTAGCTCCTCAGGTAATAAATAGTGACTGAGTTCACAACTCAGCATTAGGCAGATAAAAAGAAATTAGGATTATAAAGGCAATTAATGATTAGTTTAGGATATTAAGTAAATATAGGAAACTCAAAAAGGAGAGAATCACCTGCATTCCCCCTACTATGAAAACCTGGGTTTGCTGACTTTTTCATGCAACAGTATATTGCACATTTTCCCATAGGCTTCTTCAGTGCAGTGTTATGACTGTGGGGTATTTCTTTGTATGGAGACAAATCACTTCAATTTGGAGTAACTAGGCCATTTGTGTAGTAATGCAGAAAAGAGGAGCAGGTGATGGGGGATTAAGTAGCAGGCTTAGTTATATCTGCGGATTTAGGTGCAGAGAAAAGAGAGGTGGATAGAGTTCAGGCCCTCAATGCCCATAGCCCCAATTTTTTCTAAGAGTTTTGTATTCCAAAAAATATAAAATATATTTTAGAGTGTGTGTTAAATTTACAGGTCTTGGGAATTTTTATTTAACGGTCTTTTCGCTGTCCTGAAAAGCCTGTTCTAGAGGTGCCCCTTATCCTCTGAGACCCCTGCCTTCATGGTTGTCCCACACCTGCCTCTGACTCTCTCCATTAGCCTATGTTCATCCTCGATTATATGACTCAGTTCCCTTGTGAGTTTATTGCTCCCAAGTCACATTGGGATTAGCTCCAATGGGGCAAACCCAGTTGAAACTAGACTGGGGCTAGTTTTTGCCGTTTTAGTGGGAAATAGTCTTTGATTTTCTGAATCTCCAAGAAATAAAAAGACACAATTTTTCAAAACTCATTAAGATTTCCTGAGAATATTTAACATTGTATTTGTAAATGTACCCTTTTTGCTATAGAGGGTCCACTATTTAAATCCCTTCAATTCAAATTAGCAAGCAGTGTTCCTTAGCATGATTAAGGGAGTAGTAATAACTCAGTATACCAAATTGGACACTATAGTGGATTTTGTGTGTACGTTGTGTGTTTATATGTAAAAGATGAACCTTATTTTTTAAAACTATGATAGTTGACAGGTGTATAAATTAGCCTACCTACTGCTTACACTCTTCCAGAAAATAACAGAAGAGTTGAAATAGTAAATCTATTCCAACTAGCCTTTTTTGGTTTATTAGAATCTTCGACCTGATGTAAAAATAGTAAAATCTCTGTTAAAAACTTAATTCAACTTTCAGCCATTCAAAGATCATGTTCGTGAGTAACATTTAAGAATGTGGGAAAAATCTCACGATGTAATGTTAAATAAAAAGATAAGATACAATATTGTACATTTATGTAATTTCAGTTTAAAACAAACATATGTACTCATGTATGCATACATGTATAAGGAAAAAGGCAGAATATACATTCTGATCTAAAAGTGGTAATAGGATTATAATTATATTCTTCTATTTCCCAGATTTTTAAAGATAACTTTTATAATCTGAAAAAGGATTAAAACATTTTAAATTGCATAATGGCATCCAAAAGTTGGCTAATAACTTGCTGTCTTTTTCAAATGTAGCTAGAAATTTTATTTTCCTCTTATGTAAAAAACAAACAAAAAAAAAACCTAAATTCTTAATTCAGTCTTTTATAGTTTTGTCTCAATGTCAGGTTCTTTTTAAAATTGAGTTTCTTAGTCTTTTTTTTTTTTTTTTTTTTTTTTGAGATAGGGTCTTGTTCTGTCACCCAGGCTAGAGTGCCATGGCGTCAGCCTAGATTACAGCAACCTCAAACTTCTGGGCTCAAGTGATCCTCCTGCCTCAGCCTCCCGAATAGCTGGGACCACCAGCTAAGTAGGTTTGTGCCACCATACCTGGCTAATTTTTTCTGTTTTTACTGGAGAGAGGGTTTTGCTCTTGCTCAGGCTGGTCTCGAACTCCTGACCTCAAGGGATCCTCCTGCCTTGGCCTCTGAGAGTGCTAGGATCCCTTTTAGTCTTAATGAGTAATTTACTTACTCTGATCCTAAGCGAAGGAAACTGTAATTGATTGACCTTTTAGTATGCCTCCATTACAAGTGAACTTTCAAGTTTTCAATGGCATTTATAGGCACCAAAGCAGTTTTGGGACAATCAAATCTTTAATGACAGTGTAGTTTGAGGTTGGTACTTTTATTTTGAAACTGTGGTCCTTTTAAGTGAATTAGTGTTGGCCTAAAATTTGAACTTAATCCTTTGTTCTGATCAGGGCTGTACAAAGCAGCATGTGATGTGGAATCTTACTTTTCTGAGCTTCACTTATGAAGACCAGCTGTAATATGTGTGTGCATGTGTTGAAAAATTGGATACTGTACAGATATAAAGCATTTAAAAATACTATAAATCTAAAAATTTTCCCTTTTTATTTTATCTACCTGGAGGATCAAGGTAAGGTCTTTTAGGAAGCAAGGATGTAGAACTTTTAACCACTAAGGGTTCATAAGAGGAGAATGAAGGTACTCATTTGTCTTCTAGAATATGTTTAGTATTTCAGGCACATAGATGTATATGTATCTTAGATTTTTGACTAATACAGCATTTGTATCAGTCTGATTCTTTGTTAAATATATTTATAAGGAACAATTGATTTTATAACTATAGATTCTGTTTCAGATTTATGGGTTCAGATTGAAGTGTTGATTCTTATTTGGACTAAGAAACCCATATTTAGGAAGGATAGTTGATTTTCTTACTGGTTATAATGGAGGCAAGAGGACAGGGAAGAGATCTATATCGTAATTGATAAATGTCAGGGAAAAAAACCTCCTGGTAAGTAACTGGAATTTAAATGTTGGCTGTCTTTTGTGGGGGAAAGTAATGGAATTGTCTCCTTTTTGTTTTTCTAAATGTAACTGTGTGATATATACAAAATGATTTAATTTTGCTTGTATTACCTTAGTGATGTAGGTAAACCTGGCTGCTTCTGGACTTTTTATTCAGTAGGAGACCATAGATCATTACTTGAAAACTACAGAGTTAAAAAATAAAAACCCTGTTTCATTACAGTGACAGCAGATGAGCTGTGGAAAGGTGCTCTAGCAGAGAGTGGTGCTGGAGCAAGAAAAGGAAGAGGCAAAAGAACTAAGAAAAAGAGAAGAAAGGATTTGAACAGGGGTCAGATCATTGGTGAAGGTAAACTTATTTAAAAAAACAGCTAGAGTACTTTTTAAGCTTCCCCCCCCCAGGTTTTATAGGTATTTTACAAACTAGAAGGATCAAAACGTATGGTTTTAGAATTTAACCAAGTAACTTCCTCATTGCTCCAGAATTCAGGGGGAGGAACATCCCATAGAAAGGGATTCATTCATCCAGTTATTCATTCAACAGTCACTGAATGTCCCTGTGTGGCATCTCTTATAACAGTCCCTGCCTTCAAAGAGCTTACAATTCAGTGAAAGAAGATAAAATAACTGGAGAGTTGGCAAATTTTCTTTGCAAAGGGAAGATAGTAAATATTTTCAGCTTTGTAAGTTAAACGGTCTGTTTCGCAACTACTCAGCTCCAACGTTGTAGCACAAAAACAGCCATAGACAGTACGTAATTGAATGGGCATAATTGTGTTCCAGTAAAACCTTAGTTACAAAAACATTGGTGGGCTGGATTTGGCCTGTGGGCCTTAGTTTGCTGACCCCTAGAACACATGATTGTTTATACTCATACTTTTTGAAGACTATATATAAATAGTGAGGTGGACTTAAATCAACCCATTTTGTACTGTGGTTGCTGACCGATCGTCTTTGATAGTAACAGCTTTTCAGGAATAACGAAAACACCTTGCACTGCACTCCTAGCATCATACGTCTACTTGCATGTTTTTCTTTAAACTTACTTTGTATCTTAGTTTATTTTTTAACACTTTTTAAATAAGAATCACGTATGAATACCTTCTCAGTAAAAAATGCAAAGATTCTAGAGAAACCTAAAGTCCCCCTTGATGCCCCTTCTGTCTTCCCTAGTCCCATTGTCTTCCTGAGGAAACTACCAGTCTCATTTTGGTGTGTTTCCTTCAGTATTTTTAATGCTTTCCTATACATAAATACCCTAAAAGAAATACATATTTTCATCTTCTGAAAAATAATTAAATTATATCATATGGTACATGCTGTCTCATAATTTGCTTTTTTCACTCAATAATAGATCTTGGGAATCATTTTACATCAGAACCTAGAGAGCTACCTTGCTCTTTCAATTTAGTGCAGAATGTTTTATATGTTGGATATGCCATAGTTCATTTAACCATTCCACTACTGCTGGACATTTGGTTTACTTGCATTTTTTGCCTTTACAAATAACATTTCAGTGGACATCCTTGTCTAAGCACACGTATGCTTTGTACCTATATGTGAGTGTTTCTCTAGGTAATACCATGAAGTAGAATTACTAGCTATCAGGGTACGTAGGTGCATTTAAAATTTTGATAGTGGCAAGTGACCTGCCCAAGTGGTGATATTAGCTTAAATTCCCACTAACAGTGTGTCGTCATCTGTACATACATTGCCTAGCATTTTAACACTTGAAAAATGAATGCTTTCTTAAAATTCTTACTTGTTTATATTGTTAAACGTTCAGGGCGTTATGGTTTCCTGTGGCCTGGTCTGAATGTCCCTCTTATGAAAAATGGAGCAGTGCAGACCATTGCCCAAAGAAGCAAGGAAGAGCAGGAGAAGGTGGAGGCTGACATGATCCAGCAGAGAGAAGAGTGGGACCGGAAGAGGAAGATGAAGGTTAAACGGGAGCGAGGATGGAGCGGGAATTCGTGGGGCGGCGTCAGTCTTGGCCCTCCTGACCCTGGTCCCAACGGAGGTAGCAGAGTCCTAGTTTTGCTTGCCTTTGTGACAGAATACTTGTAGTTTAGAATTTCCTTAAAAGGATATTTTTTTCTTTGTTTAGACTGCCTTTCTCCACGAAAGGATGAGCATCACATTGTTATCTCAACTGTATTTTATGGAATATTAGAGGCCCATAATAACGAAGAAGTATTCCAACAAGATGGAAAACACTGTATTCCTAGTGTCTTTATTAGGTGGCTTCTCAAAGCCTTAAATGTGATGTGCATTGTGAATCTATAGGATCTGCTTATAGGATGCAATGTTTCCCAAGCGCAGTTGGCTGCAGGGGTACCTACGGAACATTATGGTTTGGGGATGCCGTGTCAACAGGAGAAGTCAACAAATCAAATAGTTGCCATTAAACCTCATAAAAGCACACATGAAACAAAAGTTGATAATACTTGGGCCAAATTAGAAAACAAAATTTGTTCCCTCTCCTGAGTATGTAAAGAAGTAAAAAAAATTGGAACAACTTGCTCTTGGGAATGAATCAGAGAAGAGGAAATAGTCAAAAGTTTGGTTGCTTTCTAAGAATTTTGACTTAAAGAGGAGGGGAGAGGTTGAGATGGAGTGATTCAGGCAAACATGCTTAGAACTGAGCAAAGTGCTTCAGCTGAGGGATGAAGGTATGGGATGGAGAGAACAAAATTCATGAACAAAATTAAAGTTCCTAATGAGGGCCCAGATCCATAGTCTAGGTAAATGGGCTAACTTGTTGACAGAAGGAAGGGCAGGGTACAGATTCAGGTGAGCCTGTATTGTTGGTAGTGGAAAGGTGAGGGTGTTATACAGCGTCTGGTGGCTGCAGTTCACGTGTAAGGAAGAGGTAGAGTCATCTGCTGAAAATGAGATGAGGGCACTGATGAGCATGGCCACCAGAATATTTCTTTATGAAATCGTAGTGTGTCTGGGACTGGCTTTAAAATTATCCAGTGGAGTGGGAATTGGGCAGAATTTAGAGGAAAGAAGATTGGCTATGAGTTAGTTACTAAAGCTGATTAATGAGTACATAAGCTTTCATTCTGCTGTGCTATAATATTTTTATATGATTGAAAATTTTTATATTTAAAGTTTAAAAAAATAAAAGAACATAGAGGCTTTGAATTAGCTGCTTTGTGAGTGGAGAGAGACCTAACTAAAAAAACATAAAAGGCCGACAGGCAGAGGGAGAACTTGATTGAATTGGAAACCATGAATTTTTAGTGGCCTGTGTGCTTTGCTTGGGCTTCTCTCCAGCTACACCCAGCAGGCCAGGTGTGGCTGCACTGCTGCATTGATTCAGGCCAGGATCGTGGGGTAGAGCAAGAAAAGGGTGAGGAAGTTGGGGACATTGACAAGATCTGGTGGAAATGATGGACTGTGGTGTCTTGGCAGAGTGGGAGGGACTGTGAAGATCAGAGGGGACCGGAAGGGAAAGCAGCGACTGAGGGTCTGGAGGTGCTAAGGAGCTGATGAGTGAGAGCGCTGGAGGCGGGGGAGGATGCAGGTGGGGAGATAAGTGACCGAGTTTGTGAATCAGTGGTGGAGCAGTCTCTAGTGATGAGGGGGCTGGGGTGTGGCCTTGAGAGTGACACCAAAAGATCTGAGATTCTTTCTCACTTAAAAGTCTATGATGGTGCTTGTGTTGAAAAATGCTTTCATGTGTTGATGGTATAGACACATTTAATCTGTACATCTGTTATTTTCTCCCTACAGAAACATATGAGGATTTTGATACCAGGATACTTGAGGTAGGCATGCTGAATTAAATACTCAGTTAAGCCTTTGGATAGGTTGGGGTGGGTGGGGCAGGGATAGGGCAAGCGGAACTGTGAGGAAAAGCCTTTAATGCACGGCTGTTTCTGAGACGCAGAGCTGATTTGGGTAAGGAAATAATGCAGCTTTAATTTCAGTTACTTGTTGTTGGCTCTCCTGACTGCTGCCCTTTTTAGGGGGTACCAGATTGAGATCTCATGACAAGGCAACTTCGGTAGTATTGTTAATTACAGAATTTGGAGATTAGGTTTAAATTTCCTCCTTTCTAAAACTAAAGTAGCATTAGCAATCTATTCTTAAATTATAAATCAGCTGTGTATAGCACTCATTTCAGGGAGCTGAGATTGGGAGGAGCCATGGGGCAGGGGTAGAAAGCTTAGAGGTGCGGTGAATGTCCTGTTCCTAAAATTGAAGCCCGGATCAAGTAAACTGCAATCACTTTCCAGAGCATTCTCTAAAATAGTCAACTTGCTCTTCAGCTGGCACTGCATACTTAATCAGAGTTAAACACCATATGGAATAATCATTTATTGAATTTGTGATTGAGCCTCTCTGAATATGTATATTGTTTCTTCAATATCAATTGCATTAATAGAATTTAAAAGTTATTTACACGTATTATGTTTTTGGTATACCAGTTTACAGCCTTTGAAATTTAATCCCTTTGAATTCTTATACACGTGGGTGATTTTCTGTAAGATTATCCATGGGGGTGGACTCAAGCTCCCTTTTATTTTAACCCCATTTTATGGGAAAGGGGCCACTATGAACCACAGAGCCAGCTGCCACGTAAGAGCTCAGTCATAGTTCCTGGCCTTTTAATTATGCCCCCACCAAAAAAATAGATTTTCCTATAGTTCAGAATAAGTAGGTATTTCTAAGTTTTCTGTTGTCAATTGAGCCTAATCCTTAGCATAGAGATCCAGCCCTATGCTAGTTATTTCTGTGCATTTCTTCATTTCTAAGGTGCACATTTTTTCCTATTTTAACATCTCTTTTTTTCTTTCTTGTGGTACATTCATTCTGATACAGTATATTGTGGCTGGGTGCAGTGGCTCACACCTGTAATCCCAGCACTTTGGGAGGCCAAGGCAGGCGGATTGCTTGGAGCCAGGAGTTCAAGACCAGCCTGAGCAACATTGTTAGATCCTATCTCTACAAAAAATAATAAAAAAATTAGCCAGGCATGGTGGCATGCGCTGGTAGTCTCAGCTACTCAGGAGGCTGAGGTGGTAGGCTCGTTTAAGCCCAGGAATTCTAGATTATAGTGAGCTATGATTGGGCCACTGCACTCCAGCCTGGGAAACAGGGCAAGACCCTGTCTCTAAAAAAATAAATAAATAAAATAAAGATAAGGTATATTGAGTTGTATAGTTTCAAATTCCTTTAAAGGTTATCAGTTGAACCTTCTAATAACCCTGTGAATAGGAAGAGAAAATCTTATTTCCATTTTATTCCTGAGGAAACAGTCCAGAGGGAGGTTTCATTTGAAGTTTGTGGTTTGTGCTCACAGAATTGCAGGATAACGTGCCTTTTTCACCACATGTGCATATTGAAGGAAGGCAGGTCCCTCCAGTTCCCTACGTCAGAGTTTTCTTAAGGTGTAATATTTATGAGACATTTTTGTCTTTTAGGTGAGAAATGTTTTCAATATGACAGCAAAAGAGGGAAGAAAGAAATCAGTCCGTGTCCTGGTTGCTGTGGGGAATGGGAAAGGAGCGGCAGGTGAATGGGACATGGGGATACCTGCATGGTGGCGGAGTGGTGGAGGACAGGCTCTGCTGTGGGGACCAAGAGTTCATGCTGCTGGCCAGACTTTTTCTGCTCGTTAAACCTTTAAGTGATTGGGGCTCATAAACTTTGTAAACCCATGAAAGCCCTTAGAGAAAAAAGCAAGATAGATCTTCCTATATCTACTTTTTCCTCTGAGGATATTTTGAAAGACTTAAGACATTATTGTATTATGTATAATAGGGAAAAATTAAGAGGAAAAACACTAATAGTTCAGAAATATTAACAAAAATACTGATGGTTCAGCAGGGCATGGTTACAAAAACAGTATTAGCCACACAATGTAATATTCTGTAACCATTAAAGAATTATGGAAAATTACTTAGACAACAATGCTAAGTTTAAAAAAAAACTGCATATAAGACCGTATAATATCTTAATTTTTGAGTTTGTTTTCAATAGGCTCTAATCCAATGTGATTTTTTAAAAAATATGTTTATATGCGAACAAAAGACTGGAAGACTATACACTGAAAAGGTTAATAGTGTTTACTCCAATTAGTAGGTTTGCTGATCATTTAAATTTTTTTCCTCATACTTTTCTAGAAGTTTCAAGAATGGACTTCTGGTTTTGAAATGTGTACCTGTATGTTGAAGGAAAAGAAAACTGGAACACTACCTAGTTAGCCCATACTGACACTTTCAAAACAAAAGTAATCCATATGGATAGTATGTTGTCAAAGGAAATCATATTTAATAGTTAATTTTGTATCTTTAGAGAAATTTTGTATTCATATTATCACCATAAATCTTTAAAAATATCTACACAAAGCAGTCATATTACAGCCATAATTTTACACGTTGCTTTTCTTAGTATTATAAGCAAAGATCTTCCTGTATTAACGTAAACAGATTCCCCCTCATTGTCTGTGCTGGTTGCATAGTGTTCCATTGTATGGATGATTTTTGTAACCTTTTCCCTATTGCTGAATATTTATGTTGTTTCCAATTTTTTGCTATTTATAAAAAACAATGAACTTCTTTTACATATAATTTGTTGTACTTTTTAAAGTATGTGAATAAATAGGGGAAATTTTTTGCAAGTATATAAAAAGGGGAAATTGCTACCTTAAAGTGACATGCATTTTTACATGTTGATAAGTATTGCCAGATTGTTCTGCCCAAAGCTTACATCAGTTTATGTTCATCTGTACCATCACATGCTTGTCAGCCAGCCCTGGATATTATCAAACTTTACTGATTGTCAATATGAAACATATTTTTCAGTTTTGGTTTGCATTTCTTTAATTATGAGATTTTGGGTGCCATTTTACATTTATTGGCCATTGTTATTTCCTTTTTGAGATCTGTCAGTTCATGTGCTTTGCCCATTTTTCAATTGGGTAATTGTTCCTTTATTGATCAGTACAAGCTCTTTGTCTATTGGATATTTTGACTTAGTTTTTAATTTTTTTCCACACAGTTATAAATTTACATAAATTTTAAAGCTTTACATAGCGAATTTATCAGTGTTTTGTCACTTCTGGTTTTGTATCTTGCTTAGAAAGCCTTCATTTGAAGATTATGAGTAAATTAACCCATGTTTTCCTCTAGGACTTCCCTGGTGTAATTTGTTTGTTTAAAGTAGGAATTAGAATCTATAGCCCCTTTTGTCCCAGGTCTCAGATGTCTTGTGTAGCTCATGGAGAAGTATTGTCTTATGTTACTTTCCCATATAACAAGGGCAATTTTGTGATAGTTTCAATAAGAAATCATTAGGCATCCACCTTACAGTCCTGATTGGCCCCTTTTGACTTCTTTTTGTTTCCTAATCGTAAAAAAAATCTTTAAAGGGCATTTGTTTTTCTTTAGTTCATAATGTAAAAATGACTGCATTGACATGGTTAAATTCCCAGGACCCTCAGTTCTTTAGGGATGAAGTAAACAGCTAGTATCATTATTTACAAAAGTGTCTTGAACTTGATGGAGCTTATGTTGAGAAAGAATAAAATTTATATTTTTTATTTTAAAAAAATACATTCTTCAAGGTAAATAATTAATAGTGGCAGCAAATGAGGGGAGCATTTCTATAACTTGTGATAAACCTCATTTCATGGGGTTAAGCATTCACAAACCAAAGCATCATTGATTTTATTTCCTGGTTAATCAAAATCTGAATTCCATTTGAAGTTCCAGTGAAATCATGGTTTTTCTTTATAGCAATGTATAGTTTTTTCTACCCTTTTTGGTTATTTTTACCTATTTTCAAAAATGTCCCAAATCATTTGCCGTATTAATTTAGAGCATATTTAGTTTTTTAAAAAAATTTAGTATATTTAGTTTTATCTAGAGATTTATAAAAGGTAATGTTATACATCTAACCTTGGATTTCATAAATATGTCCACATGTAGTATTTCCAGAATGCCTCAGAACAGATAAGCAAATCTCTAGCTTCATGCTTTGTCATTAATTTTGGATAGCAGGTTTTTTGTGGGTGATAGAAAGATGAAGTACTATGAAACAGTAGGAGCTGAAACTTTAAATGTGGTGAAAGCCACATTATATGCCACATTTATATCCCTTTTCATATTTTTGCTTTTTTATTTAAAGGTTTTGCCATTGGGAAAGCCACTGAACGGATAGATGCTTTCAGAAAAGTACGTATATTTTTTTCTTTGTTGACATTCAGTAAAAAATCAATAAGCTATGTGTTAGACACTGTGGGAACCATACAACAATAATAATTTGTTCCAGAACCTTCCCATGAGGCCTGTTGTCAAAGGTAACTTATATCATACAAAGCAGTTTCAGAAGTACTTGTGTTCTTCATCATTTTTATCAGATTTGTGTTGCTTGCCAAAATTATCAGACAGCTGTAGAAGTTTGAACACTGACAGAATGTTTGATGATAGTAAGAAATTATTGTTAATCTTTTTAGATGTGATAGTGCTATTGTGGTTGTGGGTTTTTTTAAATAAGTCCTTATCTTTTAGAAGTGTATACTAAAATTTTTGCATAAATGAAATTTTTTATAATAAAACATTTTATAGAAAGTATTTTTGAAATCCTCGACAAAATGTAAATTTCAATAATAACATTTAAGAGAAACATTTTTCTTCTTTCTTTTAGGCAAAGAACAAAGCAATTCACTATTTGCATTACATAGAACGATATGAAGACCATACAAGTGAGTATTAATCTTTCTTTTAAAATTTGCAATATTATGCTAGTTAAAATATGTGTGGCAATATATCTCCATGAGTATTTTTGTGTTTCTCTGTGTGTTACTACATTCTTACAAATATATGAAAACAAACCTAATCTCCTGAGAAGGTTAGTAAAGTGATTAAAATCAGAGTTTGTCATTCATTCTTGGTAAACATGTGCCTGTTTAGGGTAGTATGGTGGCTTTGTGATATTTGCAAGGGCATTAAAGCCACACACCTAATCTTTCTTGTGTTTATGTTTTTACCCTCCAGTATTCCATGATATTTCTTTAAGATATAAAAGGACATGTATCAAGATGAAGAAACAACCCAGAGGTAACTAAAATACTCTCAACATTTATAGACGATAAAGCAGAGAAATTATAACAATTCCATTCTCTCATCTGTTTTTGCTCATCTTTATTTGAACTCATCTTGAAAACACCAAAATGGAAAGCCCTCAGTTAGACTTAAGAAGGATGAGGCTCCTGGGGAAATAAAAAATAGTCAAGCTACACAGGTTCCTGTGAGCACAGGCATGTTCTAGGAGTAAGTTTAGGTGTGGTGAATACATTGTGAATAGGAAACAGCAATTGAGTGAGTAATAATAGGGTTTGCATGAGTAGGAACATTAGTTCCTTCTAGAAAATTCACTGATGCTGTTAAATGTTTCTATTCTTATAGCTTATTTAGTTCTAGTCATTTATTGCTTGTCATCAAGTATCGAGGGACTGTCTTCTGTGAGCCAGATGCTATGCTAAGCACTAGGGATGCAGAGGTGGCCCTTCCTGTCTCATGGACAAGCAGGCAGGAAGGCGGGTTCAGGGTCGTAGGCTATGGTAGTCATGCCTGGTGGACTCTGGGTGGAGGATTCTTAAACATTCTAACTTGCATTTTGCCCATAGTTCTACAGTAAAAAATGGTTTTATATAACTCTAGGTAAATAAATCTCAAAACCTTTGGGTCAGAAGAGATAAAACATTATATTTAGAATTTTATATCAAAGTTCTAATGCCACTCTGCAAGAGCTATGGCATGGAAATAAGAAAAAGAAATCAAATTCAGTACTAATTGTGTTAATGGACCAGAACATGCCTTCTGCTTTAAAGCCATAATTAATCATTCATATGCCTGATAAAAACCACCTATTTTGTCATTAGAAAAAGCGTTGAGTTGAACACTTGGACATCAAGGTTTAGACTTGTGCTGTCCCATGTGGTAGCTACTAGCCAGCCTAGCTGTGGAGCACTTAAAATGTGGCTATTGAGATCTGCTCCAAGTATCAAATACACACCAGATTTCAAAGACTTAGTATGAAAAAAAAAGAATGTAAACTATCTCAAAAATATTATTGTACTGATTATATTTTGAAATGATAATGTTTGGACATACTGGGTTAATAAAATATATTACTGAAATTAACTTTTTTTCAACGTGTAAAAATGCATCTTGGAGAACATTTAAAATTACATATGTGGTTTCCATTTGTGGCTTGCATATGTTGGATGGTGTTGGTTTAGACACATTTATATCTGAATGATTTTTGAATGACTGCTATAATTTTAATATAATTTCAGAAGTTGCCTTTTTTAATCTTTCCTGTCTTCTAATCAAAGCTACATTTTTCAGGTTTCTATGTAGTCTAGACCATTACCTGTGTATTGGAGTTAAATACTTCTGATTTTGAAGTTAAAACAATGTCATACTCTATAGATATTTCCTAAATACATATACAAATAGGCATTTCTTAAACTATGTTCCTATGTATTACTCTTTCTATGATAGTAATGCATAGGAGGTAGTAATAGGTGTTACTCCAGAGCGGATGCCAAGTGGCAGAACTGGATTAGGGAAAGGCAAAAAAAAAGTGCATCTTTGTGAATGTTATGGTCTTTAATTTACTGCTATGCAATATGAATCTCCCAAGGAAACCTGAGAATGCAACGTTCCCAAACTCATTTAACCATGGCACACTTCTACTTTGGCTGCAGGACAGTAGTCAGTTCCACACACATTGCTGCAAAGGATTTCCCCCAGAATATATACATACTAGGCCGGGCGCGGTGGCTCACGCCTGTAATCCTAGCACTCTGGGAGGCCGAGGCGGGCGGATCGTCATGAGCTCAGGAGTTCGAGACCAGCCTGAGCAAGAGCGAGACCCCGTCTCTACCAAAAATAGAAAGAAATGAATCGGACAGCTAAAAATATATAGAAAAAATTAGCCGGGCATGGTGGCGCATGCCTGTAGTCCCAGCTACTTGGGAGGCTGAGACAGTAGGATTGCTTGAGCCCAGGAGTTTGAGGTTGCTGTGAGCTAGGCTGACGCCACGGCACTCGCCCCAGGCAAGAGAGTGAGACTCTGTCTCAAAAAAAAAAAAAAAAAAAGAATATATACACACTAATTTAACTTTTATTAAACAAGTGTTTTTTGACATAGTCTCTGTCTGGAAGTGTTCACAATCAAAGAACTGTTAAATATTAGTAATTATCATAGGACTGTGACCACTATTATATAGATATTTATGTGTGTTCAAAACAATGGCTGCCGTTCTTGGACTATTTCCTGTGGTCCAAGTGCTGTGTCTTATATGCACCTTCCCTTGGTGCTCACCAACAGCGCTACTAAGTAGGTCCTGTAAGGAGAGAGAGTCTTGCCCAGGGTCATCCAGTGAGTTGTGGCACACTAGAGTCTGCCTCCTAGGTCCTTCCAAAATCTGCCTTATACCCCCTTTTGTGTGTACCTGTCTAAGTGTGTGTGTATCTGGACACATCTATACATGGGTGCTTTATGTTCACACGTGGGCCCAAGTTCTATATGTGGATAAGTCCACACAGAAGAACAAAGAACCCCATTGTTACCTGTTGTTAGCTACCCTCTCAAGTCGGTAGCTTGACAGACTATCTGGCATAGTTACGGAGTCCACAGTTAATTGGTTCTTTCAGGTAGAAGGGATAGTTCTTTACCATGAGAAATCAGAAGCTAGAAAACCAGTAATGTCCAACTTATTGACTAGATCTTCTACCTTAAAGCAGAAGAGGTATGTGCTGAGTTTCTTGTCTGGCAAATAAAAATGTTAGAATGTAAATTAGGGGCCTTTAACTCTCCCTCACGCCCACCGGCATTTGCCAGGTACTGATCTAGGCTCTGGGAACATAGTAGTAAGCAAATAATATCTTGGCTTTCATGGAGTCCATATTCTACTGAGGGGAAACATTGAACAAACAGGTTTCATTGATTGCCTGAATGCCATAACCAGGATGCTGCATTAGAGTTGGGGAGGAAGGTGGAGGGGAGGATGCCACCTTACGGTCAAAGAAGGACCCTGAAGATGAGAAGGAGACAAGGGGACAGAGGTAGGAGAACATTCCAGGCTGAGGAAAACCCCACGTGCAAAGTCCTCGAGGTGGGAAAGCCAACGTGAGGAGGGTGTCTCCAGATGATGTCAGGGTTAAGGCATGAGGGGCTTTGTAGGCTGCAGAGGTCTTTATTATTTATTTTATTTTAATTCAGAGAACAGCATGAAATGAAGGGTTTTTAAACGGGGAGAGATGTGTTTGGTTTGTGTGTTTAAAGCTTTTCTGGAGAAGGGATTACAGGTGGACAAGAGTAGGGCAAGTGGCTGGAGGGGACACCACCGAAGATTTAGAGGCCAGCAAGGAGAGGAGATGGACGGGCCAGCAGCCAGGGGGAGATCCAGGACCAAAGCCAGAGAAGAGTTTTCCCAGGAGGAGAGAGTGGACCCTCTGCTCAGGACACCTGAGCAGTCAAGGAGGGTGAAAACAGATGTGTCCCTTGACCCTTAGTTAGCAAGGGTGGGCAGGGGGAGCGGGCCAAGAATTTTCAGGCATCTCTGTTAATCTTCATAGCAGCCCTGGATTTTTCCCCATTGTGTTTAAGAGATTTATATACATATAAATCTCTTTAATCCCTTATAGCATCCCATTTAAATAAGTGTCATCATGGAAGTTGTCAAGGGTCACCCCACTGGGAAGTGGCGAAGCCAGAAGCGAACCAGTTTCCCTAAACCCAGCACCTAAAGCCGTGCGAAAGCCAGCAGGGTGACTGCAGCAGGCTTGGTTCACTTGTTCTCCCCCTTTTCTAGGTTATGGTCTGCACTGCCACAGGGCCATCATCACCATCTGCCGGCTCATTGGCATCAAAGACATGTATGCCAAGGTCTCTGGGTCCGTCAACATGCTCAACCTCACCCGGGGCCTCTTCCGTGGGCTCTCCCAACAGGTAACCCTTCCGCAGGGTCTGAAACAGAAGTTCTGGTTTGTATTTTGTTATGTGCATTGACACCATGATGCCGTGGGGCCTCCTGGAGATGCTGTCCCGGGGTCACCTGAGGACTTGGGCATTCTTTGCTATCTGTGGCTGCATCAGGTTAGTCAGATCCACTGAAAAGTTAGTTAATGAAAATTACCTTTTAAAAAAATACTTAATGGATTTTTTTTTTTTTTTTTTTTTTTTTGAGACAGAGTCTCACTGTCTTGCCTGGGGCGAGTGCCGTGGCGTCAGCCTAGCTCACAGCAACCTCAAACTCCTGGGCTCAAGCAATCCTACTGTCTCAGCCTCCCGAGTAGCTGGGACTACAGGCATGCGCCACCATGCCTGGCTAATTTTTTCTATATATTTTTAGCTGTCCAATTAATTTCTTTCTATTTTTGGTAGAGACGGGGTCTCGCTCTTGCTCAGGCTGGTCTCGAACTCCTGAGCTCAGAACGATCTGCCCTCCTCGGCCTCCCAGAGTGCTAGGATTACAGGTGTGAGCCACCGCGCCCGGCCTTAATGGATTTTTTTAAGTTTCAAAATTCAGTATTTTAATAAGCCAGTAATTACAGCCTGTGTTTTATTATGAAAAGAATACATTATTTAATGTGCCACTCAAAAAGAAAAAAAAATCACCAATTTAAGTGACACAGCTTTGATTACAAGATAAACCTATTTAAATTATTTTATTTTGTTTATGAAACAGCTCATCTCTTTTCTAATTCCAAACATATATAGAATTCCAATAGTACAAGGCAGCCATGAAGTCAGGGATCATGGGGTTGGGCATACCAGGTATTTTAATACACTATAAATAAACCATCTACTAAATTTATTTGTCCGTTTCCAGACCTCCGTGGCCACCCTCTGTAATGAATCCCCACAGCCCTCTCCTTAGCTCATGGCCAGTCTTGTCAGTATCACCCCCACCCAGCCCCAGTCATTTTAAACCAGATCTCAGGCGTTATTTGTTTCATCCGTAAATCTTTCAGTATGTAGTTCTAAAAGGTAAGGACTAAAAAATACCCTATAATACTATTATCATAACTAAAAAATTAGTAACTCATATTATCAAATATCCAGTGTTCATACAAATGTGTCCGTCAGATTTTTTTAAAATTATCTTTTTACACAATTTGAATCAGGTTGCAAAAAAGGTCAATACATTGTAAGTTTTTATGTCTTTTAAGTCTCTTCATCTGTAGGTTCCCCTCTTCTTTTTGTTTTCTTGTGATTTTTTTAAGAAACCAGTTTGTTTATCTTACATTGTTTCCCAGTCTGGTGCTAACTTAAAACCTGTGGGGTCCTTAATGTCATCTGTCCCCTATATTTCCTGTGAATTGGTAGTTAGATCTAAGGGCTTGATGAGATTCAAGTTCAATTTTTGGCATAGTACGGCAAGTAATTAGGAGGGTTTGGAAAGCAAGAGGCCAAGGCCCTTCCCTCCATCCCAGTTTGGGGTGGGGAGATGGGGCTGAGATGATTCCACCAGTGACAGGTCACCAAAGTTGAGCCATAAAACACATTACCCAGGATCAACTAAAACGGTATTTCAGTTCCCCCATGCTGCTGTACATGTTTTTACATGACTTCCCTCTGGCTTATGGAAGTTTCTGCTCTTTAAGTTGCAGATGTACTTCATAGACCTAACCTGTTCTTCTCAATTTGATCTTGCCCAGGAAACCCATCAACAGCTGGCTGATAAGAAGGGTCTCCATGTTGTGGAATTCCGGGAGGAATGTGGTCCTCTGCCCATTGTGGTTGCCTCCCCGCAGGGAGCCTTGAGAAAGGATCCAGAGCCAGAAGATGAGGTTCCAGACGTCAAACTGGACTGGGAAGAAGTGAAGGCTGCACAGGGCATGAAGCACTCTGTGTGGGCAGGTTTAAAGAGAGCCGCCACATAACCTTCTCTCTGGCTTTGTGCAGCCAGTGCCTGGTGCACTTCAGCACCTAGGAGAGAGACTCAACCCCTCACACCTTGGGATGTTGCCTTTTTGGGGGTGGGGTATCCAACCTTATCTCCTCTGTTTACAAATAAATAATTATAGCTTTCATTTATTGAGCACATGGTATATGCCAGTCAATGTGTTAAGAATTTTACTACATATCTCAGTTCAAGGCTACTTTAAGTATTCATTTAAACTAGCAAAAGTAAGTAAATTAGGGAGACAGAGCTAGTAGTCTGACCCAGTCAAAAATAATATGCATAATAATAATTGCTATAATTATAGCTAATACATATTTACTCATTCATCCAAAATGAACATTATTAACTTCATTTTACAGAGCAGTTAAGTAACTTAACTACACTGAGGAACTGCCAAACCATTTTCCACAGTGGCTGTACCATTTTACATTCCCATTAGTAGTGTACAAGGTTTCTCCACATGCCTGCCAGCACTTATTCTGTCTTTTGATTATAACCATCCTAGTGGGTATGAAAGTATGGAGTAGTACTTCATTGTGGTTTCGACTAGCATTTCCCTACTGGCTAATGATGTTAAACATCTTTTCATGTGCTTATTGGCCATTCGTACATGTTTTTTGGAGAAATGTCTAATCAGATCCTTTGCACATTTTAAAAATTGGGTTATTTGTGTTATTGAGGTAGTTGTTTATATGTTCTAGATACAAGCCCCCTATCAGATACATGATTTGCAAAGGTTTTCTCCCATTCTGTGAAATATTATTTTATTTCTTTGAATAGCTTTTCAGCTCCACCCACATTCTCCTTCTGGGACACTGATGACACAAATGTTAAATCTTTTATCATAGCCCCACAAGTCCCTGACGCTCTGTATTTTTCTCCAGTCTGTTTTCTCTCTGTTGTTCAGTTTGGGTAATTTCTATTGTTTTATCTTTAGGTTCACTGAGTATTTCCTCTTTCCTCTCTATTCCGTTTCTTGAGCCATCCATGCAGTATTTTTATTTTGGCTATTTGTATATTTCAGTTCTAAAATTTCCATTTGATTCTTTAGATCTTCTATTTCTTTATTGAGGTTTTCTATTTGTTTGCTGAGACTTTCGGTTTTTTTTTGTGTTTCAAGAGTATGTATGTAATTGCTTGCTGAAGCATTTTTATGATGGCTACTTTAAAATCCTTGTCATAATGTTTCAACATTTGTGTCATCTTAGCATTGACACCCTTTGATTGGTTTGTCTCATTCAAGTTTAAAATTTACTGGTTTTAGGTATGATGAGTAATTTTGGCTGTATCCTGGACACCTTCTTCATCATGTTATGACACGCTAGGCGTTATATAAATCTCTTTTAGCAGGCCTTGGACTGCAGTGGTGGTGGAAGGGTTGTGGTGCTTCATTATTGCCAAGTGCAGGTGGAAGTCCAGGTTCCCTGCTGTGGCTCTCCTCTAGACCTCTGCTGATACCAATCTGTTTAGAAATAACAGGAGCACCCCCAATGATACCATGGTAGGGAGAAGGCCACGTTAGGCCAGGTGATGGTGAAAATTCTAAGCCTGTGATATCAGCAGATGAAGGTGGGACTGCATTTTTTTTTTTCTGGTGATACTTGGTTTGAGCAAGGTGGTTATTGTCTAAAGTTTTTTTGTCTTGCTAGTTAACCCCCTGTCCGTAAATTTACCTAACAAATATCAAGACATTGAACTTTAGGCAACAGAGGACAATTATCCTTTAGAGATGGGAAACAGAATTTCACCTGCCTAACTATGGAGAAAGTCCATGGCTTTAGGAAGGGTCATCCCATCAGGACCTGGTGGCTTCCTTGAGTTCAGGTGGTAGAGTTGGGAATCAAGGGCAGTCAGGGTGGCTAGAGTTTACAGGAGAGAATGCCTTAGAGGAGAGAGCTGCACAATGAGAGAACAGATCTACAGAGGGTTTCCATCAAGTATTCAGTTTCACACTAAACAGTGCATTCCTGTGAGGAAACTACTCAAGACCAAAGAGAGACGCACCCAAAAGGATTAGAGGGAACAGCGTGTGGAACTGAAAATAGTGCCTGTTTTCAACAGCCACCATGGAAAACCTTGTAATCCAGGTGTCATTGGAAGAGTACTAAGAGTTTTGCCTCAATAGTGGAAAAATTAATTCTGTAATGAGTCTATCTCTGGTTCCAACTCTCAAACCTTAAAAAGACCAAACTGGAACACAACTGTTTCCAAAAAATGAACTGTGTTCCAGAACAAAGCTCTAGAATATAGAAATGCAAAAAATAACTAATACCCAATAAGGTAAAATTCACAATACCCAGCATCCAATAAATCACTAGACATTCAAAGAACCATGAAAATAAAGTTTATAATGAAAGGAAAAGTTGATCAAAACTGACCCAGAAATGGTGCAATGAAAGAATCAGGACATTAAAACAGATAATTGTGACTGTATTCTATATATGTTTGAAAAGCTAGAGAGAAAAATTGAACATGTTAAGTAGAGGCATGGAAGATATAAAATGCGCAAATTGAACTTCTGGAAATGAAAACTATAATATCTGAGATGAAAAACACACTGGCTGGGGTTAACAGATTGGACATTGCTGAAGAAGAGATGAGTGAACTTGAAGACATAGCAGTAAAAAAATAACCGAGGAAAAAGACTGAAGAAAGGAGGTGGGGGAGGAATTGGGCATTAGAGAACTGGGACAACATCAAGAGCCAAATACGAGTGTAATTAGAGTCCCTAGTTGAGGGAGGTATAACAAAATATTTGAAGAAATAATGGCTGAATTGTTTGCCAAATTGACAGCTATAAACTCACAGACTCAAGAAGTACAATGAATTATATCAATCAAATTTCTCTAAACCAGTGATAAAGAGGAAATCTTAAAAGCAAGAGAAAAAGACAAATTGGGTATGGAGGAGTAAAGGTAAAGATGACAGCAGCTTTCTCGTTAGAAACCGTGCAAGCTAAAAGGGGACCAACGTCTTTAAAGTACTGAAAGAAAAGAATTGCCAAGCTAGAATTCTTTTCCTAGTGAAAATATCTTTCAAAAGTGAAGCCAAAAGGAGGGGTTTTCTAGACATAACAAAATCTGAAAGAATTCATCAGCAGACCGCTATAATTGTTACAGGAAGTTCTTCAGGCAGAAGAAAGCTAATAACAGATGGAAACCCGGATCTGCACAAAAAGATGGAGAACACTGGAAATGGTAACTGAGTAGGTTCCCATTACATGCATAAATGATTGTATATATCCTTTTTTCTTACTCGAATATCTCTAAAACATAATTGGCGATTTAAAGCAAAAGTACTAACAATATATTGTGTGGTTTTTTAACATGTAGAAGTAAAAGTAAAATGTGTGATAACAATAGCATCAAGTACGGGAGAGGAGAAATGGAAACTTGCTGTTATATGGTTCTTATGTATATGAAGTAATATAGTATCATTTGAAGGTAGATTGGTTAAGTTAAAGATGTGCACTGAAAACCCACTGTAAAGGAATCACGAAAGTAACAAAGTTGTAGTTATTGAGCCAACGGGGATAAAATGCAATCTTAAAAAGAACTCAGTGCAAAATAAGGCAGAAAAAGAGGAAAAGGGGAACAAAGAATAGATGGGCCAAATAGAAAACAAGACACAAGACAGTATTTAAACGCAACCATATTCATAATCACTTCAAGTATAAATGGTTTAAATGTGTCTATTATACCCAGTTGATTGGTGGTACTGTTGCTTTCAACTGTGTCCTGACTGATTTTCTTCCTGCAGCATATGTCCATCTCTGAGAGGGATGTTGATGTTTCCAACTGTAATAGTGGATTCATGTATTTCTCCTTGAAGTTCTATCAGTTTTTGCCTCAGCAGGTTTCTGCTCTGGTAAATTGTGATTCTCTGTAATTAGCCTGTCTCTCAATTTGTGGGGCAGCAGTTTGCCCTGTGACCTCACTTCTTTGATGTATCTAAGAAGAGGTGGTTTTTCAGTTTAACTTTTTACTTGGCGGGATGACCTCCAAGCTCCTTACACACTGGGCCAGAAACCAGAAGTCTAAACAAGTCAATTAAACGGTAGAGATTGCCAGATTTCATTTTTTAAAAAGCAAAACCCAACCATATGCTGCCTACAAGAAACCAACTTTAGATACAAAGACTAGTAAGTTAAAAGTAAGAGGATAGAAAAAAATATGCTAGCAGTCTATAGAAAGCTGATGGTATGTTAATTTTAGGCGATGTAGATTTCAGAGCAAGGAATATTACTACGGATGAAGGACCATTTTACAATAATAAAAGGTTAATTTATTGAGACAGCATTAGCAGTCTTAAACATTTAGGCACCTAAAAACAGAGCTTCAGATATATGAAGCAAAAACTGATAGGAATGCAATGAAAAATAGAGCCACAATTAATAGAGATTTTAACACCTCTCTCAATAATTGGTGCAAATTAACAGAAAACTGTTAAGAATATAGAAGACATGAAAAATACTATCAACCAACTTGACCTCATTGACTTTTATAAAACACTCCACCACCAACAGCAAAATATATATTGTTTTCAAGGGCATACAGTACATTTGCCAAGATGGGCTGTGTTCTGGGCCATAAAACAAGTCTTGAAAAATTTAAAAGGATTCAGGTCATACAGAGTATATTTCCTGATCATGATGGGTTTAAATTAGAAATCAATAGCATGTGGAAAATCCGAATATTTGGAAACAAAATGACACACTTCTAAGTAACCATGATAAAAAGCAAAAATTAGAAGGGGAAATTAAAAACCATTTTGAACTCAACAGACTTTAAAGCTACAGTGACTGACCTTGTAGTGCTGGCAGCAAGATAGACACAGATCAATGAAAGGGAAGGATATGGTCAACTGAGTTTCAACAAAGATGCAAAGGAAATTCAACGAAGACAAGATAGAAGAAATGGTGATGGAATAGATGGATATACACATGCAGAAATGAGCTTCGAACCGTTTGTCATACCATATACAAATGCTAACTGATGATGTCTCCTAGGCCTACATATAAAACTTAAAACTAAATTTCTAAAAGAAAACATAGAAGTAATCTTTGTGACCTTGGGTTAGGCAAAGATTTCATAGCTACAATAGCAAAGGCACAATCCATAAAATGTTGATAAATTGGACTTTATCAAAATTAAGAATTTCTTCTTTTCGAAAGACTGTTAAGTGTGTGAAAAAGTCTTATCCAGAGAATAGATAAGTCACACACTGGAGAAAATATCTACAAAACAGGACTTGTATTCAGAATACATATAGAATTCTCAAAACTTGTAATTAGAAAATAAACTACCCAATAAAAATGGTCAAAAGATTTGGACACTTCCCCAAAGAAGATGTAGAGATGGCATAAGCACGTGAGAAGATGCTTATCGATCATTAGGGAAATGCAATTAAAACCACTAAGAAATACCACAACACATCTATTAAAATGTCTAAAAATCCTTATAACAAATGTTGATGAAGATACGGAATAACCAAAACTCATAGATTGCTAGTGGGAATGTCAAATGGTACAGCCACTCTGGAAAATAGTTTGGCAGTTTCTTCAAATGTTAAAAATACACTTACCGTATAACCTGGTCTTTCCCTTCCTAGGTATGAATCCAAGAGAAACAAAAGCAACTGCCCTATACCACGGCTTGTATATATATGTTCACAGCAGTTCTATTTGTAATAGCAAAAACTGAGAACAATACAAATGTATATCAACAGGTGGATAGACACACAAATTGTGGTATATTCATACAATGGATTGTTACTCAGCGGAAAAAAATAAATAAAGGAATGAACTACTGAATCACAACGTGGCTGAACCTTAAAATAATTATGTTGAGTGAAAGAAGCCAGACCAAAAAAAAAAAAAAATGAGCACACGCTGTATGATTTCATTTATACAAAATTCTTGAAAGTACAAGCTAATCTATAATAACAGAAAACAGATCAGTGGTTGCCTGGGGATGGATGGCGTAAGATGGGTTTGAGGGAGAGATTACAAAGGGGCATGAAGCAGCTTTTGGGGTGATAGATATGTTTATTATATTGTTCGGGGTGATCGTTTCACAGTGTGTAGACACGTCAAGACTTGGAGTACACTTTAAGAGTGCAGTTTGTGATTTAAATCTCATGAAAATTTTTTAGGAGTTACAATTACAACCACCAGGGGGCAGGGAGCGCTCCCCAAATGCAGTAGTCGCTGTTTGCTTACTGAATGCTGCAGAGGTTTCTAGTAGAAATAGTTTGCAGTTAGAAATGCTTGCCTACTACTTAGGTAAATCATTCCTGTTTGAAATGCTAGACGTGGGATTTTCAGGGGCTGTAAGGACCTACTAGCAACATGATTCAAGTTAAGCTTCCAGATTTGCACTACAAAGACTATCTTGAAAGAATCACATTCACTACTCTTCTTCTCCTGAGGGCTTTTCAAACATCTTTCAGCTGCAGATCACTGCATCCAAACTGAGGTTTATAGCAAGCCTAAAGTGTAAGTCAGGGTTGTGGGGCAGCTGCAGGAAGCGCATGGCATCTGGGGACTACAGCTTGAAAATCCATCAGCTTGTTGTGTGACCTCAGTCAAGTTGCCTACCTCCTCTGTCCAACCACCCCAAGCCTCCAGTCTCAGCTTTCTGAAAGTGTGTAATAAGCTCACCATCCCTTGAGTGTTACCCATAAAATCCACACCATCCACCAGTGTAGCACAGGCTGACAGTGCTTCTGGGTGAGAGGCAGGTACACAGAGGAGAGAGCGGTGGCTGGTGGGCTGCAAGGGACATATGGCAGTCCAGGGAGGAAAGCCTTCTGAGTTGGGGGCTCTTCTTGGAGTTGTGTGGCTTGTAAGGTGGAGCCAGCATCTCTCATCAGCCCAGTGCTGCCTCTTCTAAGAGACTCATCTTTTCAGAAAAAGGCCAAAGTTGGCCAGAAATGAGAACCAAACACCCGGCACCAGGCATGAACGATTAGGTGTCTTTATTAGCTGTCTTTATGCCGCACAGTGATGACACTGGCTACCATTAACTCCGCAGCCTGTGCTGGGAGAAGGCACCTCTGCCTTTTTCATAGTGCTAAATCAGTGACTCTGGACCCTCAGCGAATTGCTCCTTACTTTGATGTTCGTTGAGATCCTTATTGGTACCAAGAATATTGTTTGGTGTATATTTATGTCTTATAACTTTGAATTTTTTTTTTTTTTTACAATAAGCATGGTAATAGCTGACATTTATTGAGCATTTAAAATGTGCTTGACAGTGTTGTAATCCACTCACCTATCTAAACTAACAGCCCTTGAGCGCTGAGATTCCCAGATTAAATAACGTTCTCAAGATAACAAAGCTAATAAAAGTTGAAGCCAGGATTGGCACCCAGGCAGGCTGGCTCCACTGCCAAGCTGCTAATGCCAGGCTGCCCCAATAAAGCTGGCTAAGTTCCCTTATCCAGGAATCTTTTGGGTGATGGAGGGGAGAAGCCCAGCTCTCTGTGAGTCAAGGGGAGGCCGCCGAGTTTCGAAAACCTTTGGAAAGAAAGCTTGGGGAGCCCTGAGAAGCGAGGGATCTTCGCGTAGGGTCTTAAGGGAGGAGTAGGAGTTGTATGTGTGCCGCCTGGGGGAACAAGGCTAGTTCAGAGCCAAAGCTGGAGGGGCTCTGGGAGCCAGGCAGGGCCTGAGCCATCCTGGGACACGTCGCGACTGCTGGGGCTTGTGGGGAATGGAGGAAGGGGATGCGGGCAGCTGTGCAGGCACGCGTGGGGTGGGCGGGACGGGCCCCACCTGGTTCCGCCAGACCCCGCCCGCTGCGGTCCTGGGGCCGCGGAAGCTGCCAGCTCCTGCCGGGCGGCGAACGACTTGGGGCGGGGGCTGCTGCAGGCGGGGGCGGCCGGCGAGGATGGCGATCCTCTGCTCCCGGGCCAGGGAAAAACCTTTCTGCTCCCGCGCGGCGGTCCGGGGAGGCGGAGGGCGGGGCGCGCTTGTGTTTGGGCCGTAGGTGGAGCCCGCTCGGGGTACCTGTGCAGCCAGCCCGGCTCCGCGCGCAGGAAGGAGCCCTGGGTCCTTTCCACCAGGAGTCCCACCCTCCCAGAAAGTCTCGGCTGCTGCGGGTTCAAGGAGTGCTCTGTGCGGGTCTAGACGCCCCCGCCTGAACCAAGTGCTTTCCGAAGGGGGCGAGTAAGGGAGCCCCGTCAGCTGTTTGCTCAGTGAACACCACCGTGTGGCCCAAACCTACCCCCTCCATCAAGACCTGGTGGGAGCACTCTGGGAGGCCGAGGCGGGCGGATTGTTTGAGCTCAGGGGTTGGAGACCAGCCTGAGCAAGAGCGAGACCCCCGTCTCTACTAAAAATAGAAAGAAATTGGTCGGACAACTAAAAATATGTAGAAAAAATTAGCCGGGCATGGTGGCGCATGCCTGTAGTCCCAGCTACTCGGGAGGCTGAGGCAGGAGGATTGCTTGAGCCCAGGAGTTTGAGGTTGCTGTGAGCTAGGCTGACACCACACACTCTAGCCCGGGCAACCCAGTGAGACTTTGTCTCAAAAAAAAAAAAAAAAAAAAAAAAAAAGCCTGGTGGGAAGGGCGCTGGCCTGAGGGCAGCGAGGCAGGGTATTCCAGGAGGATGGCACAGCACTCAATCTGCGGTGATTGTGGTTTTAAAACACGATATGAAGTAGCAAAAACCCAAAAGCTTCACGTTCAAGCACAAAGTGGGATACAGGGATTGGGTGCCGCTGGAAAGCTTCAGATGGTTCTTTTTCAGTTGCATAATGCAAAGGGAGACCCTACAGACTAAGGGGCAGAAAGAAGAAACAATTTTCTTTTCAAATGATGAGATAGTGTCCAACCTCTGCCCTGTATTCAGTGAATGAATAATAAAAAGAGGGTTGTGTGGCCTGGGGCTGCTCCTGCTTCCCCTGGATTCTCAGTTTCCCCATCTGTAAAACAAGGGGACAGACCATGTGATCATTAACTGGAGCTTCAGGCTTATGGGGCACAGATCTTGCTATTCACTGGGCAAAAGGGCCCCCACCCTGTGGAGATTGTCTCACACCTACAGGACACCTACTGGAGGTGTCTGCCTGAGCAGGCCACTCTAAACCCTCAGCTTAAGGTTCATCTTTGACAATGGGGATTCCTTGGAAAGAAAGCTGCCCTTCCCCCCCCCACCACCAGGGGGATCTGTGGGGTGCCCACAGAGCAGGGCTGTGTTATTTTTGTCTTATCCCTGGAAAGCAGCTCAATTCATGTCCAATAGACATAAACCAGGAGGCTCTTTAACAGCATTGCAGATATAACTGAAAATCAGGCTAAGATCTTTATCTTAGAAAAGCATCTTACAAATGCTTCAGAAATGGTGCTCACCCCAGGCCTATGGGGGTTCTCCTAGGCCCCCCACCCTCTGCAGTCTCCTGAATGCCGAATGCTGTCCTGCCTCTTCCAGGGCTTCTGTGGCACTGTCCTTCTCAGCCCAGCCTGAGCTGCTGGGCAGCAAGGCCTCCCCTCTAACCCCTAGGTGTCCTCACCCACCTGTCCTGAGGGCCATATCCCTGCCTCTGGGACCCTGGGCTGTGGCCGGGCCTCCACTAGCCCTCCCCATCTGTTCCCAGGGTTGGGTAGGGTCTCTGTCCCACCCAGAGTCGTCCTGGCAGCCTCCAGCAGAGCAAGAAACTGCTTCGGCACCGGTTCCATCCGGGCCCTCCCTTGCTTCTGTTGAAATGAACATGATCTGAGGAATCGCTTGTTATAACCGCTGCACAGCAGCTTCCCAAGGAACTGCTTCAAAGCACTGGAGCAGGGACAGGGTTTGCAGGACTTGGAGATGAAGACAGTCTAAAAACAAGTGGCAGAACTTCTGAGAATGGAAACGAGCACAGTTCGAAGCATCTGTCATGCACGTTGTAGCAAAACAGGATGTTGGTTGGCACGAAAAGAGCAAAAAGACCTCTGAAGCGAAGTGAAGTGAAGGTAGTGATTACTTCTCAGAAACAGCATGTACCTGCTCTGACCAGATGGAATTTCCCAGCAGGGGCGGATGGGGCTTGGAGAACATGCTGCTGAGAACAGGGGATTCGAGAGTTCAGGAGAACACAGTCTTTTACTCACGCACACCTTGGGTCTTGTGTGCTCTCAGGACCGCAGCACTGTCGGGGCTTCCTGTGCCCTTGGGACTCGTGGGAACAAAGTCTGCTCTCCACTCAGCAGGGAGCCATGACGGACTTTCAGTGCATTTTTTTAGTTGGGTCTATGAATCAGACACTCACTAGATCACCCCGGATCCATAGCCCCTGCCCACACCTAGGGAAGGGCCGTGAGGTTGCCATGAGGTTGGGCAGGCATTGAGGTCTTGTTCGTGGTGTCTCTGTGGGCCTTACAGAAGCCTTTGAGGCCATTAACACCTAGACCCTTCCACTCAGTGTTGGGCAGGCCGATCTCCTAAGAATCTAGGAGTCAGCCTAAAGTGTTGGAACATTCTAGGGGTTCACTAGGATGGCAGTCATGGCGCCCTCACCCCAGGCAGTTCCATGGTCAAAAGGCTCACTCTGTCCCTGAACCCTCCTCTCTAGTGGAGCCCTCACTGGCACAGACTGGGATGACTCAGTCCTGGAGCGCACCCGGGCCAGCTGGACACCCGAGTTGGGGGTGGGGGTGGGCGGGGGAACAGTGAGCCTGCCTAGTGGCCAGGGCTGCCAGCTGCTCATTAACTTGTGAGCCTTGGGGCCCTGCTAGCTCCAAGGAGGCCCTCCCCAGGACTTCCCAGCCTTTCCATGTGTTAAAATCCCTTTCCATGTGTTGACATTTTTTAAAAAATTTCACAGATTGGTCCCCTACCCAAGACACATATTAATACTAATGGTAGGTACACTTCTAGTAACTGTTACTAGAGATATAGGGTTATAAAAAGCTGCTCTGATACAGCAATGTTTTTAACATAGGCATCACGAACACATCTGTACACTGTGAAAAATAGCACTAAGAGTATATAGTGCTTGAACTGCAGATGGGGGCTCAGATTCAGTCCCCAGGGCCCTCAGGGTAGAAGCTACAGGTTTATGAAATCAGAAAGTCCCCCTGATTCCTGGTGAAAGCTGGACTTGCCAGTGTACACCCAGACACACTGGGTCCTACTTCACTTTGGCTAAAACTGGCACCAGAGGATCTTGCTGTAAGGCCCATGGTGCCCGTGTGATCTCTGAGATCTCCAGCAACCCCTCGATCTCAGTGATGACGAGGCGGAGGCCAGGACCTTCCAGTACCTTCTGAGTCAGTGGTTCTCAAACCTTGTTGTCCATAAGAATCCTCTAAAAAGCTCTTACAACGTAGATGCCTGTATCTACCCCTGGGGAAGTGGATTAGAATCTCCAGGGTTTGGGCCCAAGGCTGTATTTAAAGCTCCCCAAATCCAAGCAACACACAAAAAGAACACTATATGTCAGTTCCATGTATGCATTCAAAAGACAAAAATCCCAAATATTCATAATTTATGGCACATCTAAAGAACATTATAATGTTACTATGTTGGAACCTGCTGAAATTAAGAATTATTCTTTTTCTGGGTGAAGTTTTTCTTTGATTCCTTTGATCTCTGGGAGATGAAGTTTCAAGACACCAAGAGATGGAAGCCAGTTAAAAGGCTGCTCAGGCCATCTCTCTGCCAGGGTGCAATCTCTCCTGAGCCAGTATTTCCTGGATGGCAGAGCTGGAGGCTCACCAGAGGTGGGCACTTTTTCCACTGCAGGAAGGAACAGGATATGCATGCCTGCTGTCCACCATTCAACTCTGTCTTGGGGTTGACCCAGCACAGCAAACCGAGGAGGGACAGGAAGGAACAAAGCAGTCTTCCTCCAGGCGACACAATTGTGCATGTAGATAATCTAAGGGGATCAATGGCAGACTCTTAGAGCAAATGCAAGCAAGGCTCAAGGTGGCCAGATATGGGTGACTCCACAGAAAATCATAAGGTGGCCAATGCCCCAGCAATGGCCAGTTAGAAAAAGTAACATAAAAGAGATACCAAACATGCAGCACAAATTATAAAGAACACAGGAAGCTGGAGAATTTTATGCTAAGTGAAATAAACCAGGCACAGAAAGACAAACACCGCACAATCTCACTTACATGTGAATCTAAAAAAGTCGAACTCATAGAAGCAGAGAGGAGAATCATGATTACCAGGGACGGGGAGTGGGGGGTGGTGAGCAGGGTAGGGAGGGGGATGAGGGGATGTTGGTCAAAGGATATAAAATTTCAGAAGGAATAAGTCAGGAGATCTATCGTACAACATGGTGCCTATAGTTAATAACAATGCATTGTGTACTTTAAAATTGCTAAAAGAGTAGATTTTAAATGTTCTCATCACAAAAAAACAATAAGTATGTGAGGTAATGGATATGCTAATTAGCTTGACTTACTCATTCCATAGAGTACACATATACCAAAGCATCATGTTGTATTCCATAAATATACACAAATTTTATTTGTCAATTAAAAATTTCATTGAGCACATACCAGTCATGCTCTGTGCCAGACATTCTTTCTAGTGTATTAACTGTTTTGTTCCTACAACACCTCTAAGAAGTTGGCATCAATTCCAGACTAGACGAATAAATCATTGGAACAGGATAGGGAGTGTGAAAGTTAACCAGACAGGTATGGGAATTCAGACGATCTTTCAGGTTACCTGTTGGAACAATCCTTTATCCAATTTGGAAATAAGTAGAGTTAGACTCCCAACCCACAATATTGACAGCAATTATAATGACTAATAAACTCCATGAAAAAGTAAAAGCAATGATAACCAAAGTCTATTATTAATACTGCTAATATTTTAATTATAATTATTCATGTGTTTGCCAATTACTAATTGGTACAATAATTAATAGCAGTCATTTTATGAGCAATGCTGATTGAGTGCCGTGTGGGCCAAGCTCTGCGCCAAGCCCTTCACCTGCATCATCTCATTTGATCCTTACCATGGCACCAAGACATGACTACAACAGACAAGAAGACTGAGGAACAGGTCAAGTCACCACCTAGTGTCACCAGCTAGTAAGTGGAGGAGCCTAGGATTTACCCAGACTATCTGACCAGCAAAATAAAATACATATGAAGAATTTATTGTAGTATTAGTAGAAAATTTAGAAAAATATGCTTGTGTTCTGGAAATAGGGAAGTTCTGCTTAAACTCAAAAAGCCAAAGCCATGAAGAAGGAGATTGATCATCTGACAACATCCACATTAAAAACTTTTCTACAATAAGCTACACTGCCAGATAATATTAAAATATGACGGACAGATTGGGAGGAAAGGACAACCCAGCAGAAAAATAGGCAAAGGCTATAAATAGATGATTCTCATAAGAAGAAAAACAAAAAGACTGGATGTGGTGGCTCACGCCTGTAATCCCAGCACTTTGGGAGGCTGAGGTGGGAGGATCACTTGAGGCCAGGAATTGGAGACCAGCCTAAGCAACATAGCAAGACCCTGTCGCTACAAAAAATAGAAAAATTAGCTGGGTGTGGTGGTGCACACTAGTAGTCCCAGCTACTGGGAGGCTGAGGCACAAAGTTCACGTGAGTCCAGGAGTTGGATGGAGGCTGCAGTGAGTTATGATGATGTCATTGAACTCCAGCCTGGGTGACAGAGCAAGACTCTGTCTCTAAAAAACAACAACAACAACGAAAAAAAAAAAAAAAAAAAAAAAAAAAAAAAAAAAAAAAAAAAAAAAAAAAAAAAAAAAAAAAAAAAAAAAAAAAAAAAAAAAAAAAAAAAAAAAAAAAAAAAAGAAAGAAAAAAGAAACACCAATACCCAATATACATATGGAAGATATGTTGATACTAGCAATTAGGAAACCATGATTTCAAATAACATATTTTTTTTACAAAGATTAAGAATATTAATAATATGTGTTGGTAAGGGGGTGGAAAAAATAGGCTTTTTTATACTTTTGAGGCACATTTAATGTTATCTATTACAACTTACAGTGCATATGTACTACCTACTACTCAGAAATTTTACTTCTTGGTATCTACCCTGGAGAAATGCTCCCAGAAGGAAATTCATTGCAATACTGTTTTTAAACAGTGGTAAAATATGAAACAAGTAAGTGACCATTGACAGAAAGTCCTAATCAACAATGAATAAGATGCATCTATCCTTTTTTTTTTTTTTTTGAAGCCTCTCCCACCATGATGCCCTTAGCAGCCAGGTTCTCAACAAACACCTCCTGGAACGCCTACAGTGTTGCGACCCACCTAGATGCATCTATTCTGATGTGCAGAGTTCTCTAAGACATGCTTGTGTGGAGAGAAAGGTCGGAGAACCATCTCACAGCACGCTTTAGACTGTGGGACATGAACATACCCCTGAATATAAGCACGTGGGATGTGGGTGCATGGCCCTCTAGACCTTCGCAATGCATCAACCTTAAGAGCACTTCACTTTACAGATAGGGGCTGAGGTAATCCTCCAACCTAGGAGGTAAGGTCTGCATGGTTCTGCACCAAACAGATGACCACAGCCACCTCTGGGAAGTTCTGGGTTGGGGAGTGGTGGGAGAAGAGGAGTTTAAGTTGATCTGTAGTAGTTTAATTTGTTTCCAGGAAACAATTAGGTTATGGCCGCCATGTTTTCCCCCAGCTGAGGCGAGCCCTCCTTCCCTTCCCTTCGTTGGTCCATTTATTCACGTTACAGGCTAATTGTGTCCCACAAAACTCACATGTTGAAGTCCTAACATCCTGTGGCTCAGAATGTAGGTGTCCCCACAGAGGAATGGTGTGAGCACAGGAGGGCCTGGACGGTGTGTGAGGGCCTGGAAGTCTTGAGGCCCTTGAGTTTCCTCTAAGACGATGAGGAGTCCTGCAGCAAGTAGGACTGGGGCTGGAGGTGAGGCAGGCACTGCCATCCCAGAAATGGGCTTGTCTGGGCGGTGAGGGGTGTGGGTTTGATCCTGAGGGGCTGGGAGCCTTGTTAGACTGGGAGCAGGAACAGCTGAGATTTGCAGTTTGGCTGGATGGAAGGGGAAACAGATTCAACCACAAGCCCTTTAAAAGGCACACACTGTTGCAGCAATGCAGGTGGCGAGTGTGGAGACTCCGAAGGAGCCAGGGCAGAGACAGTGGGGCAGGGAGAGGAGGAACGGAGTTTGCAAGGACCCAGGCAGCCATATTGACGAGACTTGGGGATACCCTCCTACCCCAGCCCCCCAGCAGCATACTGGCCTCTGGAAGTCCTTAACAGTTTCTGTGCTCCCTCCTGTCTCACGCGTGGCCTCTGCATTGTGGCTCCATTACCTGTGTGGGGAATACTCCTCCCTCCTCCCTCCTCCCTCCTCCCTTGACCTGCTCAGATCCAGTGAGACCACCTCAGGGAAGCCTCCCAGACTCCCCACCGGATCAGCAGCCTGAGGGTGGGCAGTCGCTTTGTGCATCTGGAGCTTGGGTGGGCGGCAGGTGAGGAATGGACTTGAGTGTCTTTGGCATGCACCTGAGTGATTTCTCCAAGGGAGAATGGCTGGCGGGGTTGGCGGGGGTGGGGGGGGGTGCGGAGAGAAGACAGTCCCAGATGGAGTACTGGAAATCGCCAAGATTTAAGGGAGCTAAGGACGTGGGCAGGGGCAGCCAGGGAGGCAGGAGGGAGGCCAGGACGTTGTGAGGTCGCTGGAGCCCCAGGAAGGAGGGCGTGTCAGGGGAAGGCCTGGTGGTAGCACTGAGAGGTCCAGGAAGATAAGGGTAGACTGGGGTCCATTTGGCAAGAAGGAGTTAATTAGTGACCTGGAAGGAGCAGTTTTTGTAGAACAGTGGGATCCCAAGCCAGACTGCAGTGGATTGAAAATAAAAAGGGAGTGTTGGGGAAGGGGTAAATATGGCACAATAAATACACCTGTCTACTTTAGTGTCTTCTTGAAACAACACGCCAGTGACAGGAAGGTTGGTTCTAAAAGCACAAACCTACAAAGACAGGGATAATGGGAGAGAAAAGCAACAAAATTGTGGAAGCAGGAAATCGGAGGGAGAAATGTAGCTGGTTTTTCAGACTAGAAAAAGCCCTGAATGCTGAGGAGGCAGTGGGGAAAGGCTAGAACCAACCCAGGCTACAGCACAGAAGCCTCGCAAGGCCCAGGAACCGTCCACGCCAGGCAGCTCTGGAGGTGGGGCTCAAGAGGAGTGTAAAATAGGAATTGTCGGAAGTTCTGTTAATAAGGAGTAAGAGCCCCAAACTCCCTCCTCTGCTGCATATAGCTGGGAGATTTCTCTGGAGACAGTGAAATCAAGCCATTCCACCCAGCCCTCAAACCCACCCCCTTGTGAACCTCGGAACATCTGCATCTAGGGGCATCCAGGAGTGTCTGTGATGGGTGCACTCACTCTGGGCTCCCACAAGCAGATGGCCAGGCTTTCTCCCTGCTCTGAGGAGTCTGACCGGACCCTCGGACAGACGTAAGGCAGTGATGTTTGGGATTCCCTCATTAAACAGGCAATCCAGACCACTCGACAGTGACGCTCCAGGCAATCTCACCCTTACACTTTCAGGATTTCCAAGCAGCTTTTAGATCCCACTTTCAACATCAGCTGACACACGAAGAAAACCCCAGGTCCAGATTAATTCAACCAAACACTTAAAGAATAAAATAATACTAACCCCACACAAACTTTCAGAAGATACCCTACTCCCCTACTATCAAAACTAGACAAATAACATTACAAGACAAGAAAACTAAAAACCAATAACTCTTGTGAACACAGATACAAAAATCTGTAGTAAAATATTAGAAAATTGAATCCAGCAAAATAAACACACCATGACCAAGTGCGGTTCATCCAAGGAATGCAAAGTTAGTTTAACATTGGAACATCGAGTGATGTATTCATCATCTTAACAGAATAAAGAAAATATGTCTGATTATTCCAACAGATGCAGAAAAAGCATTTGAAAAAATTCAAACAACTGTTCAAGTTAAAAACTCTCAGAAAATCAGAAGCAGAAGGAAACTTCTTCAACCTGATAAAGACTATCTGTGGAAAACCTGCAACAAATATCATATTTGATGGTGAGAGATGGAATGCTTTCTCTCCAAGAATGCCCATTTTCACATCTATTCGACATTGTGCTGGAGGCCCTATCCAGTACAATAAGGCAAGAAAAAGAAACAAAAGGCATCAGATTATAATAAAAGGGAAATGTAATACTGTTTTTATTCACAGATGATATGATTATATATGTATAAAAATCCTAAGAAATCTGTAAAAACTATTAAATAACTAGAGCTAATAAGTGAGTTTAACAAGGTCACACATGATCAATATGTGAAAATCAAGTGTATTTCTCTATATAGCACCAAATATTTAGAAATTAAAATCAAAAACAATATTATTTACAATAGCATAAAATAGAAAGAAATTTAACAAAAATATGTACAATATCTGCATCTGGAAAACAACAAAACATTGCTGAGAGAAATTAAAGACTAAATAAATGGAGATAGATATCCCATTTAAAGATTGGAAGACTCAATATTGTTAAGATGGCAATTCTCCCCAAATCGATCTGTTGATACAATGTAATCCTAATCACAAACCCATCAGGCTTGTTTGCTGAAATTGATTAAAGAATGTGAAAGACCTAAAAAAGTCAAAACAATTTTGAAAAAGAAGAAAGCAGAGGGCTTGCAATACCTGACTTCAAGAATTATTACAAAGGTACAATAATCAGAACAGTGTGGTGTTGGCAGAAGGTTGGACACATACATCAAAGTACACAAACAGGATCCAGAAATAGACCTACATGTTTAGTGTCAACTTTTTCCTTTTTAAAGGAATCTTTTCTTGTTTCATGGATCTATTATCTTTCTTTTTTCCTCTTGAGATAGTAATAATTGTATGCATAGTTTCTTCTCCCTTTATACTTGCTTTTTCTGTTTGGTTTAATCTCTATTTTATATTAAAGGCATTCCTGAGATGTCTGGTAGTCTTTGGTTAATAGCTCATATTTTAAAATCAATTTTATTGAGACATCATTTGCATTTAATAAAATGCAACCATTTTGCACATACATTTTGCAAATATATGCACCCATGTAACAATGACCACAATCAAACTAGAGAACATTTCATCACATAAAGAAGTTCCCTTGTGCTTGTTTCCAATCTCCACCACCCTCACCCCTCAATTCCGGGCAGCCACTAATCTACTTTCCGTTTTCCTATAGATTAGATTTGTCATTTCTGGAGTTTTATATAAATAAGATCTCACAGAATATACTCTTTTGTGCCTGGATTCTTTTGCACAGCGTGATGTGCGTGAAATTCCTCCATGCTGAGTGTTTCAGCAGTTCATTTCTCTCTGTTGCTGGTTTTTTCCCCAGTATCCTATTGTATGAATATGGCTTCGTTCATCCATCCATCTGTTGATGGACATTTGGGTTGGTTCACTTTTGGCTATTATGACTAAAACCGCAAGAACATTCACTTAAACGTCTTTGTGTGGGCATATGTTTTCTTTATTCTTGGGTAAATACCTAGTTGTTGAATGGTTGGGTCATATGGTCAGTGAATAGTTAGGTTTATAGGAAACCATCAAAACGGTTCCCCAAATGGTTGTAACATTTTATATTCCCAGCTTCTCTTTCTTTTCTAAATCTAAAAATTTTTTATTTTTAGCAGTAGGAGATGAAGTTACTTACTATGTCAAAGGGGGTGACCAACAGGGGCTTGAGGAGAGAGTGAGTTTCAAATTACGTTTCAGCTGTCAGCTGAGGCTCTGCTGAGGTTGGAGATGGGGAAGCTCCTATTCTGGGAAGCCACAGAGCGTTCCCACCACCCTGGTTAGGAGCACAGAAAGAGAGGGAGGGAGGAAGTGTCCTCAGTGCCCGCTCTCTGGGCAGGTGGCGGGAGAGCAGCCCTGTACCTCACATTGGTCCGAGTGCTGACGTGGAGGCCTCAAGAAGCCAAGGCTGCACAGAAATCAGGACACCAAACCTATGGCCGCCAGCTGCCGGGGTGGTGGTACCTGAGGAAGGAGGGGGCTCTTTACCCCCCCTTGTCCTTACACCCCACTCTGCCCCCAACGCTCACCGCAGAACTCTGCCAGCTTCTGCACCACACCTGTTCCTGTGTGGGGAATACCTTGTCTGGAGCTTGCTTAAGCTGGCTGGGGGCTTCCTCACTGCTCCTCTAAGATTGGGTGGAGGGGTCTATTTCCTGTGGATTTGCTCCCCGCCCCAGCAGAATAGTCTCATCAAAACAGAAGATTCGCGGCAGGAAAGAGTGGGCAGACCTGAACCAGCTGGCCTCTGCGGGGCCCTGGATCCTCAGCCCATTCCCCCCCTCACCCGTCCCTGCCCCACAACACAGACTACAAAACAGAACCAGGCAATTGTCTTCTTCACAATAAGTCTCATCCGGTCCCCTAGGTCAAAAGATTAGCAGTGTTCCTGTTTGGGGTGTATAGGAAGCACTCGGTGAAAGTTAGTTTTCTGCCTTCCAAATCTCCAAATACTGTCCGTTCTGGTACTCCATACACCACCGTGAAAGCCTTCCTTGCAGATTTTCAAGGGTCTCTGGCTAAAATAAAATGCAACAATCTTTGTTAGCAGTAGCCTCAAAGGGGAGTCGGGCCTGGGGACTGGAGGGAAGGGGACACGGGCTCAAGAGGAGGAAGACTCACAGGCAGGCAGGGAACATGGAGGACGCATGGACCTATGCGGCACTCTGGCCTGCCTCCATCTGTGCCAGCTCTGGGTCGGCCCAGCCTGGTACGAGGCCTGGCTCAGCCACTTAGCAGCGGCATTGGCTGGCTGTGACTCACCCTCGAATGCTTCCTCATCTGCACAGTGGAAATGATAATAGCATCTCCCCAGTAGGATTGTCCTGAGGTGACAGTATGTGCGGAGCTCTTAGCTCCAGTCGTGTGGAGAATGTACCCTGACCACTTGGGGACCTCACGTTTGACACAGGAGGGAACAATGTTAGCAGATGGTGTGGGGTGGGATGGGGCTGGGCACTGACCCACGGCCAGCTTTCTCCGTCCCTCCGTAACCTCTCTCTCCCACCTTCCTGCTGACCGAGGTCAGGAACCCTGCCTCTTCCATCACAGCAGGGCTGTGCCAGGGGACAAGAGAGCACCCTCTGGGGAGACCCACAGAGAGGGTTGGGCACCCTTCACCTTCAGCACCAGGGACCAGCGCACTGCCCAACCTGGGTAAGTGGGGTGAAGGGCAGGGCAGGTCCTACCGCAGCATCTCGCCATCGAGGTGGCCTTGGCTGGGTCCGAGTCTCAGCGTGCATTCCTGCCGTTGTTTGCCTGAGGCGGGGCGCAGGCCGAGACTGGAGGCCCCAACCTGGACTGTAGAAGTGAGAAATCCATGAAAATATGCTGTCTGTGCACCTGCACTTCTCCTGCTGGCCATCCCTTCCTGGCTCTGGTGACAGGAATGAGTCACAGGCAGAGTCCTCCGGGCCAATTCATGTCCTCTTTCCTCTGCCACAACTGGTCCTGGGGGCTGCGTAGAGCCCTCAGTCCTTCCAGGCTCACGCTGTCCTGCCCAGGGCGGGCACAAGTGGGCACCGGGGAGCGTCATGGGGAACCAGCCAGGGCGTCTGCCTGGGAGGCAGTGGGGTCCTGAGGCTGGGGTGGGGGTGGGGCTTGCAGGCTCCAGGACAGAGGGTGGGGGGCAGGGAGCCAGGATACCCAGGAGCAGGGGCAGGACAGGTGTAGCTCCCTGGAGGAGGTGGCATGAGAACTGGGCAGGGTTCAAGCTGGTGGATGACACCATCATCATCATCATCATCATCATCATCGTGCTAACTGGCATGCAGGGCGCAATGTACCTAGAGTGTGCTGGTGATTTGTGTGTGATGCTTGTGGACAGCCAGCCCCTCATTCCAGCTGTTGATGGATGTACATCCCGTGTGATCCACAAGATTGTCACCAGCTCTAACCCCAGAAATTGGAGGTCAGGAGGGCCAGACTCCCCGTGGGCAATAGATGCGGAAGTTGCACCCAGCGAGCCTCCCTGGGCTCCTCTCACCCCTTCGCCTTGTCTCTGCTGTGGGCTGCCAGTTCCCTGATCAGCCCCCGCCTCATCGGCCTCAGTGCAGGAGGCTGTGGGCTGTCCTACGAGAGGAGGGGCAGTGGGAAGACAAGGTCAGGGGCTGGCAGGGTAGGGTGCTGGGAGGCCTGGAGCCGATTGCCAGCCTGGCGCTAACCTGCCTGGTGCTCTGGGCGAGGCTCTTGCCCTCTTGGGGCTCAGGTACATCTTCTGTAAATTCCTTGACTCCTCCTGGCACTGCTGTCCCCTGTTGGGTGCAGCTGCTCAGGCCTGATGACTCGTGCCCAGGAGACAGAGTAAGCCGAGAGGCCTGGCCCAGTGACCTTGACCTGAGAGCGGCCCTCATGGAGCACTTCATGTAGTGGTCAGAGGGCTGTGGCCAGAGTGGCCTCCTTCCCCAAGGGCCGAAGTTTGGTTTGCTAGGTGAGACTGTTTTAAGCCATGTCATGGCTGATTAAAGTTTCAGTTCTGTGGGAAAAAGCAGAAGTATCAATTCAAGTATGTGACAGAATGCCAGGAACATGGTTAATGAATAAGCACAGTGTGACTGACCATCATTGGCCCAGGCTAGAAACTTCAGGATCATTCTAGACCTTTCTTTTTTTTCATTCCCATAATGATACCTGCAGCTGCTACTTCCTGAGCTTTCCCTGGTCCCAGGGGCTGACCTGAACCAAGTCCTCAAATCTTTCCAATGACCTATGAGGCAGGATTGATGTTCCCATTCTGCAGACAAGGGAACTGAGGCTGAGGGAGGCCACACACAGGCCGGCTGGGGGATCCATGCCCTCGGCCACTCCCTTCCACTGGCTCTCATTTCACCAAGATCTAGTCAAGTCTGTCTCACTTCCCTGCCTGCCCACGCACAGCCACCATCCCCACAGCGTCTCTCAGCTGGACAGCTGCTGCTGCCCAACAGAAGGCCCCTGCAGGGCTTGCCCTTGGGTGAAAGCCAAGCTGCAGCTCTGCCTTCAGGAGCGCCCAGGCCCTCCTACCCTCCCGAGACACACCCCTGCCCCCGACACACATCTGGCCTGGATCACCCTTGCTCTCCCTGGGGAGGCCCTTCCTGACTTCTTTGTCTGGCAAAATCACCCTCGTCTCAGACACACCTTCCCAGGCTGGACTCCTGGCTGGGTTCCCCCAACACTCGTCCGGTGTCATTTGGAGCCTTCAGCATTGGTGAAGTCAGTGCTGTGGGTGTGAGGGGCTTCTTGGCATGTCTGTGCAGCCTGCTTCCAGAGGGACAGGGATCCTGTCATGGTGAGACATGGGGCATGACATTTCACCCTGGGGCCCTGGAGCCACTCTGCTGGTACTAGAACCCACACCTACTTGCTGTGTGACTTTGGGTAAATCTTTAACCTTTCTAAATGGCATCTACCACATAAGGTTGTCATAAGGATTAAGCAAAGAAGCAAAGTGTTTCAAGCAGCACCCAGCACGCAGTGTGGCATTGGCAAGTCATGTTGCCCTTTGTGTCCCTGGGTGCCTGCCTCCTTGGCAGCTCTCGGCAAGTGTGTGCGGCTGAAGGAAGCCCTGGAAGCTGAGCACCCTGCATGGACCAAGCCTCTCTGGTACCATCTAGATAGCCTGGCACTGTGATTATCCCCAGTCACCTATGAAAGAAGACAGAAGTCACAGATAGGAACCCCAGTGTCTGCCTCCAGTGTCCCAACTCTTAGAAGCTTCCACGACTGAGTATAATGGAAACAGAACAAAGACCATTGAATCACACAGAGAGTGGGGAAAATCACTTGAAATCTGTTTTTCCAAATTGTGTTATTTTAAATGCCCTGGGCGGATGCCCACGTGTGCAGGGACACTCAGCCTGGCCAGAGGCGCTTTGTCTCTTTGAAAGGCCCCATTGTGACCCCACACCGGCCCCAATTGATTCGCAGAACAACAGGCCCTTGTGTGGGCCCCAAGGCAGGCTCGCTCCAGCCCATGGCTGGCAGCGCAAACCCTTTGCTGTCTCTTTAAGGTCAGCGCAAGGAGGCCTCAATCCTCTATTTGGGCTGCTTTGCAAAAACAGCCCTACGACCTGCAGGGATAAGAGATGTTTTTTTAGAATGTGGCTCTAGAATGTTGACAAAGCCCAGTTTGTATAAACTGCATCATCTCCAGAAGGGAAGATCCAATGTGCACAGAATAGGGTGGCAGGAGTTTGGCTCCCAGGGGAGACCCCCAGGCCCTCTGTCCTGTACAGGGAAGGCCACCAGGAAGATGCTCCCAGGAGGTGCCCCAGAGCCCCCACAAAGCAAGGGGGCCACAGCCCGTGAAGTCACGAGCCAGAGCCTGCACCCCCTCCCTACACATATGTCCATGAATAATTGAAAGCCCTGCAGAGCTGCCCTAAGGGCTGAGGAAGGCTGGAAGGAGTGTCCTGACTCACCAAATTACTGTCCAGTCAAAGCCATGCCAGACCACTCCCAACTTCTGTCCCTAACACTTGGCTGTACCCGCCCCCGAACCCCACTTTCAGCTGGCATTGGCCCACCACAAGGTCTCCTCTCACTGTCATTTCCCAAGAGGCCGGAGGCTAGCCCAGCGCGAGGACAGGTCAGCTAGAACAGCCCCAGGGCGCTGGGCCCACTCACTGGTGCAGCTGCGTTCACTGAGCACTGGCCCCGTGTGCCTCCCAGCCCCTGGCCAGGCTCTCAATGTTCCTATGTGTCCACGGCGAGGCGGCCGACTATGGTTCAGCCTGTTCTGCAAGCTTTGGCTCTTGGTCACATCAGAGACATTGGCTTCCTCTTAATCCTTTCTCAGGCCCGTGGAAAGATTTAGCTCTTTATTTTATGAGCTTCAAAACCCTCAGTTCTTCATCTTCTTTGCAAAGTATCAGCTGGACTGGGCAGCCCTTGGCTCTGTGGGGGCTGCAAAGTGGAACCCAGTTGCTACTTGAACCAGCTGTGTTACAGCTGCGGCACCGAGCAGCTAGCTCCTCTGGATGGGACAACCAGGTCCACGGCCTGGACTCGGCCACGTGGCCTGCCACAGGCCCTGGTGGCAGTCAGGGACTGTCCCAAATGCCCAGCCTAATCCCCCTCGGGAGGCCACTGTCTGTGGCATCAGGTCCACCACTAAGTCTCACTGTCACTTTCTGAGATGGATGTGCCTAGGGACAGGTCTGGGCACCCTATGGTAGTCAGCAAGCGCAGGGCTCCAGTGCAGAAGGAGCTGGCCCTAAACCCAGCTTCACGTCTCACCAGCTGCGTGAGTCTCAGTTTCCCCACCTGTACAATGATGTGGACACTGCGGGGATGACAGGAGATTATACATATGTCAGGTGTTTACTCACTGCCTGGCCCAGGGTAAGAGCCCCCAAAGTGGCAAGCAAGATGGCTAGACAGGTGTGAATTTGGGTTTCTTGGGCAGTCACGTTGGAGTTGGTGCTGCCTCACCTTTGATCCTAGTTAGGATCACCAAGCAGGCAGCATCTAAGAAATATCCACCTGCCCTTGGGGTGGCACCAGGATATGCCCTAGAGGAGGTACCCTCCTGTGCGAGACCCAGAGGCAGAGAGGTGAGGTGTGCCAGCAACAAGAAGCTTAAGGGACCAGATATCAGCCCACGTCCTTGGGGGACAGTGGTCCCAGTACACAGAAGGTGCTCAGTCGATGCCCATTCTCTATGATCTGAGGACCTCTGGCTATTGCAGAGTAGTCTTCTTAAATGTCCCCATTCCCATCTTCTTCCTCCCCAGGCATCGTGGTTTCCCAGAGGAGCCAGGCAAGCACTTGCAACTGCAATCACCGCACAGGTGGTACAGACGGAGCGAGCTCTGAGAATTGGCAGCAGGGACACCAGACAGCAGGGAGGTCAGAGCGGGCAGGGGCAGGGGAGGAAGAGCGAGGCCAGGAGAAGGCATTTTTTGAGGCTGGGGGTGAATCCTTGGCCATCCCATTCATGTCCAATGAGATTAGGATGCAAGTCAAATGCAAAATGAAACTGCAAAGTTGAAAAATGACTCGAGATAGAAGTAATGAGAAAGTCATGCCAGAGAGTCATCTGCAAAGCCTTTGATTAATAAAGGTTTTATAGTCAGACCAATTTGCAACTGAAAAAGAGAAAATAGAGAAAGATTATATGAAAGTTTCTTTAAAGAGGGTGATAAAAATTTCAAAACATTGAGAAATTCTTGGGAAGTTAAGCCTTCCATTTCCTTTTCATTTTTAATGGGGGTCAAAAATGAGCTACGTTAGCATTACGTTGCTGGCTTCCTGTAATGCGATTGGGAAGTTTTGTTGAAAAATGAGACTTCTGTCAACCAACACTTGACTGCACATTTTGTTAAATATGTGACAAACTTCCTATCATTTCTCAATTTATAGTTTAATTTTTCAGAATAAAGCCTCAATCAAACCTTTTGCTCACCATTTACTATGAAATATTGGCTGTTTTAAGTGAACTCCCTAAAAGTGGCTGGTTTCTGGTGCCAGTTACTCTGGGACAACAAAGGACCTCCCGAACATGCCACTAAGGTCCAATTTAGTTGTGGGATCTCCAGGTTGGAAAGGTAGTAAAATGCCACCCAGTCAAACCACCTGAGGCTTGACTCCTTGCTCTCCGCGGCTGTCTGCAGGAGGCCTGTAGCCTCTACCCTCACACCTCCATGGCTGGGACCTGGCAGGTCTTTGAAGCACCAGTTCTGGTGACCCATCTCTGAAATGTCATTAGCTTCTTTGAGCCATGGGATAGAGGAGCATTTCATAACAGGGCAGCTGGGCTTCCCAAGATTCCTAAGTGCCTTCCTTCCTAATCATCTGTCTCCTTTCAACCGAGACATCTCGCACCTGAAACGTGGCATTCCCTGCTTGTCCCTGTACTTCCTTTCACTCTGTAGTCTGGCCCCCTTTCTCTCCTATGCAGTGGCTCAAGGAAATTCTGACAACAATTTATTATCTGCATCACTAACTGGAACAGAGCACAGAGCACACTGCCCAGATCATTCTGATCGGCTGTGCAAAGCATGAGGTGAAACTTTTGCACCTTGTTTTCTTTTGGCTTAAGCATGTTCTAACTGGGCACAGACCACTTTTTGTAGGAAAGCAGAGAGGGCCCCAAGGCTGGTGCTTGGCCAGTTTCCAGGGACAGGGAAGCCATCCAGGCGCACATGGCTGGGAGGGTGGGGGCCCCAGCGCCGAGCTCTGAGAGTGCCACGGCCCAGTGCACATGGCATCACCTGAACTGCCACTTGATGCTGCCTCTTGAGATTCAAGAAGTCAAAGGATTCCTCAGAAAGAAAGCTGAAATGATGGCGTTCCTGACACTGGGTAATTAAAACCAAAATCCGACAAACACCCCACAAAAATACTGAACATAAAGGCACTTTATAAAGTATTTGAAAGGGTTATCATCTTCCACCACAGACATCTGGAAATGTCTGTTGGGTGCATGTTAGTCCCCATGACACCAGAATATCCACAAAGACTTAGAAACACGCCACAAGATGGGGTGCTCAAAAGAGCCCGTGGAACATTCCAATGGGCAGTTCTCAAGATCCAGTCCAGGGGTCAGCAGGGGATCTTTGTTTCCTTCTCAGATCACGGTTCCCCCGTCCCACCCCCAGACAGGAACCCCCCCTTTTGCAAACAGGAAGTGACCCTAGAAAGACAGCACAGTAGTTGAAAGTTAAATATGACACCCACAGAAACAGAGCATGGCTATTTTGGGGGGGTTCGTTTTCTTTTTTTCCACCATCGAGAGCATTTCTGTGTTCTAAAAAGTTATGCTGGAAGGTGGACCGATCAGTTAACACCGTCTGGGTTTTCAGCTCAAGTTCTGCTGCTGCTTTATGAAGACTTCCATCGGATTAAGGAAAACACCGCGTGGACCACGTAGAGCAGAGTGGCTACGTAGGCAAACACCTGGAACCAAGAGAAAGGAACATTAAAGGAGTGCATGGGGACAGGGTGAGGCACGGCTGTCCGCACTGCGTCCTGGGGTGGGGGTGACAGGCCCGAAGCTGCTCCCCGTTGCCCACACAGACATCCTTTCCTGCTGAGCCATGTGTGTCCCGAATCCCAGCGATCTCTGGGACTTGCGTGCAAGGTAAAACTATCCGCCATCACACAATGTCACACTGGTGTCAGCTGACTTGAAATGGGGCCCTAAGGCCCCTCCAATGAAAGCATCCCAGCAGGCATTAACCACTCTCCCTGGAAAACTTCCTCCCCCAACACCAGCAAGACCAGCGTCCCCAGCTGCGGTCTCAGCAGCTTGGCTGGGAGGTTGTGACTACCTGGTTTTGCTGGCTCCGTGCTACCTGGACATCCTCAGACCCTATCAGGATTTTATTCTAGGACCTTTAATTTCACAGGGATGGCTGAGACAGCCTGGCTTCACAGCAAGTAAGGGACAAAGATTTGAGCTTTTGTGCAAAGGAGGGGCTTCTTGAGGGGGCTGGCTGTTGGGACCATCCAGTCAGCCATCTGGGCTCTGGGAACAAAAGCCTGGAAATATGACAAACAGTTGCCTGTGACTTGCTGTGTTCATCTGGGCACCACTGCCCTACTCCAGGTGGCTGTCCCCCGTAGCCTGGCCTGCCCCAAGTCCAATATCTGCTCCTGGTTCTCTGACTTGAGCAGGGGTCAAGAGTTTCGACCCAGGCACAACATGTAGGGCGGCCACGCTTCTGTGACTCTTGAAAATGCCCATAAACACCAGCCATCACCACGCCTGCTCTCCCTGCCCCCACGCACAGGTGAACTCTTTACCCCTCATTGGCCGGGGTGATGAGTAAACCAAGTTATTTAATAACAAACCGAGGAGAACTCATCTGGGAACTACTGAGTACCCTGTCTGAGAGGAGCAGTCAGTCATACACAGGTAAGCAGCCCCCCAAAAAGCACCCTTCCCCACCAGGTGGGAATTCCAGGCCCAGCGAGAACCTTTGGCAGAGGAAGCACCTCAGCAGTCCCCAGCAGGAGCAGGAACAGAGGCTCATTGTCCCACTGGAGACATTCAGGGCTGGGGACGTGAATGGACATATTTCGGCCCCTCACAAACCTTTCTCCAAACTGCTGCCATGATTGCCCACCATGGCTAAGATCCAGAAACCCCCAAATTTCTCCAGAAATCTCCAGCTCTCTTCAGTCAACTTCCATGAATCCCAGGGATCCCTTTGGCAAAGAAGCTCTGCCACCGACAAAGGAGAGAGGGGAGAAGCTCGGTTTCTGAGATAGGTCCTGATAAGGAACCACAGGGCTCGAGGAAGGCTGGCTGCTCCCAAAGGCCAGGGTGTGCAAGAGAGGTTTTTGAGGTGTCTTCCTGTACCCTCACATCCCCCAGACTGGCCACTCCCAAGACCATCTAAAGGCATGTTGTGGTCGGGCAGGGTCTGGGGTTAAATCCTGAGTAATGACGACTCCTTCCCCCCCATGTCCTGATGCAACTGGTGTTTTGAATGGAAAGGCATGACTTGACCTCCAACCTGGTTCGTATTTCATCTTGGCGGTTTTTTTCCTGGTGCACCTGTCTGCTGAGAACATTCTGATTCTTGATTCTAACATTCCTGCCTTTGCCTGGGCATGTTCATGTTTATCCAACTCAACTAACAAAACTGCGGGACTTAATCAATTGTGGGATGGATAAA